>JADLZK010010047.1:0-37888 GCA_015847255.1 Hyparrhenia diplandra
AAGTCATGGACCGCGAGGCGGTAGGCTTGAGCAAGACTTGGCGCCGGCGGGGATGCTTGATTGAGAGCAGAGTAGGGTCAAAGAGATCGATGGACCAAGAAGGTCATGTGATGATATGAAGTGGATATATCACATTCTTGATCGTGTTGGTGCATGTGTGTTGCAGCACTTGGAGATGGGCAAGGAATGGAAATGCGCAAGGCGACAAGGTATAACCTATAGGGCATTTCATTTGCCGAGTCATGAGGAGCTTAGAAGAAGTTGCCTTGACCGGATTTAGGATAGATAGCCACCCCGTATTACTATCAAGAGGGCAAACTTGTTTGCATATCCCGGTCATCTAGTGCCACTTGTGCGATCTAGCTTTGCGATGTGTTAGGATCAGTGGCGTGGTGAGAGCAGAGAGAAATTCCTTTAATAATGATTGTGAAAATGCTAACACACACATGCACATGAGTGATGTACGCGGAGTGTTAGCACATTTTGCAAAAGGAGAAGTTGTTTCGGTGTTTCTCGAACACTAGGACTGACTTTGGAGTGGAGTCACCTGCTTTGATCCATTGAGCTTTGGATCAAAGTAGCTTATGTGAGTTGTGTAGCCCTCTGGGTGGCTTTAGAGTCAAGACAATCTAAGCGAGGTTGGATGAAGAGTTATGGACACGATCGGGCGTTGATCGGGCTGTCAGCCCAGCGGCGGACGCTGAGACCCAGCATAGGACGCGTCCGGCACGGAAGGCACGCCTGGCGCGTCCGGCACTGTTGTTTTGCGTCCGGCGGGTCGATCGGTTTACACGCTCTCTGGACCCGCGTCCGGGGCTGCTGGCGTCCCCGGCGCTGTACAAAGCGTGCCAACGCTGGTTTTGCTCGGTGCTGTTTTGTATGGCGCCTGGCGTCCGGCAGTAGCACACCTAGCGCGTCAGCATATACAAGAAATTGAAATTCGTCCCCAATGGCTCCTATTATTATTTCGATGAGGACTACCTATATACTTATTTGGCGGTCTTGGGAGATTTGGTTAGCACACTTAGCATTGGTAACTGGCACATAGTGGTGCCAAGGCGCTTCCGCTCACTCTAACTTGATAGCGTGTTCCATCCGGTGAGGTAGGTAGGCGATTCTAGTACGGTGCTTTGAGATTTGCATCGTAGCTGGCACTAGGTGATCGTGTTGCAAGCTAGTGTGCTTTGTTCTCTTGGAGTTGCCCTCTAGATGGCTTAGTGGCAGAAGAGACTTCGTGAAACGCAAGGAAGCTTGTGCGGTGCTCCCGAAGGAGGATTTGTGAGTTCTAGGTATGCTCACCTCGCGGGGGATCGTGAGAAGAGCAACTCTGGTGGAGCGTGTCATTGCAGGCACCACACGCGTGGCGTAGGTTTTGCGGTGCCCTGAGGTTGGCACCGAATACTTCGCGCCGTGTGAGGATTCGATCAAGCTCCCACCAGCCGGTTGGCACTGGCCGCATTAAAGCTTTTGGATCATCATTGGTGATTCGCCAAACGAGGTGGGAACCACCAGGTGTCGGTCGACACAACAGAGGTAGGGGGAGTTGGCGAAGAAGCTTTGAGACCTGTTAAAAATATGGGGTGTCATCTTACGTGATACACACTTCCAGGGTGGTTTTATTCCTTCAAATACTACTAAGCTTTGTTCTTACATTTCCATATACTCATGTACTTGTAGTTTAGTAGTCTTTAGTTGTAACACTATCTAGCTTACATGTAGGTGTTTTGATTACTGCTTAGCTTGTATAGCTGAGTAATTTGAGCCTTTGGGTTAGGCATGTGTTGCCTCCATCCCATTGTGCATCTAGTATTGAGCTTAGAGGCTTTGTGCTTGCTATAGGGTATTATCTAAAGACTCTCCGTGCTTGAAGTACTAATTACTTGGGTTTGTGTGACCTTGCATTGGAAATTGATTAGGCACCAAGCTGAGGCTTTGTTACCTCACTCTTCTTGTGGCTAGGATCTTTTTTGTGAGGTGATTTTACAGTCTTAGTTAGAGGGGGTGAGAGTCTTGGCTAGACCGATAGAAGTTTAATTCCGCAATTGTATTCAGGTTAGCCATCGCAATTAGTTTTAGAAGGGACTATTCACACCCCCTCTGAGTCCCCATCTCAGGAAGCCTTGTGGAAAACATCCCGGGGCCCATATGGTCTCTCTTTTGAGTGGTCTTAGGTTGAGAGCCTAGAGGGTTTTGAAGTGATCTTGTTGGTGACACATATGTTTTACACATTGACACACACACACTTTGCACGGTGGAAACACCATATGTGATTATTTTCTGGAGTGCGATGGACCCTAGGTTTGGTGGGTTTTCACTGAGTGGTCTCTCACGGTGTCTTGGACCATAAGTCTAACAGCTCAAAGGTGCATTGTTTGAAGACTTGATGCACAGCCTGCATACCTTTTTCCTAATGAATTCTTTGTGAGACTTGAGAGAGATTTTTGACAAGGTGAACCATGAGGAGGATCCCTGAGGTGTGTGGGGAGTCCATCAAGCACACCGCCGGCGATGCCACCACTTGGGATGATGGCAAGTTTGAGGGTAGGGGCAAAGAGGATTGGTGAGGATTCATGAGGGGTGAGCGAGCAAAGCCACAATTCGGTGATTATGGAGCACACAGCTCCACCTCATGGTCAAGTGATGATATTCTGAGTCATTATACACGCAGGATTCGCTTACGGCATGGATGATGATGTTGATACTTCAGAGTGATGCAAGTGATGATACTACCTCAGAAAGCACACTTGATGGCAATGATGATGGTTCATGCACGGTTGTTGATGCTACCACAAACCCATCTACTACATCGACATATTGCCTCATGTCACAATTATTTCAAAAGGTATCAATTAGCAATATGATTAGATCATGTGATTCATATGATGAAGCTTGTTAGTAGACTTCGCTGGCATGACCATGTCTTTTAGAAAATAGAAAGCTAAATAACAATTTGGAGAAAAATACTTTCACAAAAAGAGGTAAGCCTTGAACAACGCAAGAGCATACTTTATGCCACTACTTGTTCACTTGAGGTACTAAAAGTGATAGCTCATGAGGAGCAGAGTATTTCATGTAGTAACTTTAGTACAAAGGCCATGCTCTCAATAAAAGTTTTCAAATAGAAATTTAAAACTAGAGTGAGCTCATCACATGGGTTAATTGATCCGTCACACTATTTGTACTTCCAGCACTTTGTGATGTAGGCAAGCATGTATCCACCTCTTGTGACGTAGATTTATTGGGCCTTGCCTTATTTACTTCATCATTAGGCCTGCTTACATTCTCCTATGTCTTGTAAGAGACTAACGAAGAGAATGATGAGAGCTCAAAATAAGAAGTATTACGAGCAGCCTATTAGAGAGTGCACCACTACAACTCCCAAAGGTGCTACTGAGAAAAATAGTAGAAGAATCCAAGAAGCCTTCATGACAAGGTAGTCCAACTATTTCATCAGAAGAAAGAATGACAAGAAGTGGAAAAATAGCAAAAGATGGTCAAGAAACGAAAAATGAGAAGCTATCTCTCATTTAATGTGCTACCAATGCCATGAAAAGGACATCTTGCAAAGAGCTTGTCCAAATAAAGAAAGCTCAAGTTGAAACCTTAGCCAAGAAGCACCAGCCTAAAGCCGAATCGAAGTCAAAGATCAACCATATAGGGAATGTGGTAGTGACTTGATGAAGAAAGAAAAGAAACAGAAAGGGGTGGAAGGAAAGCATGCAAGGCATCCAACTCATATTCCTAGATGCCAAGATAGTGAGCAAAGAATCAAATTGGGAGGGAAAAGGGAGAAAGCAACCATCCGAAGGGTACCATAAATTAGCGACACATTGGGCCACCTAACTTCGGGTTGCCCAAACAAGCTTGAGAAGAGCAAGCAAACAAGATGTGAAAACGAGGCAATGAAGCATCAAATATGAGCAAGAAAGAAAGGCTCAACAAAGATGCTACTTATGCCGGAAGAAGTATGACATTTCAGCCACAGGTACAACTTCTAAGCCTATTTCAGAGGTGATGATGATATTATGCTTAGAAAGGATAATAATGGTACCTCCTTGAGGGTTTGCTATTGCAAAACACACCGCTACTCATACTAGGCCTCGCCTAAGTATGTTTACTTTTCTTGAGAAGGACCCAAACAAGTTTGGGTACCCATCAAAAGTGGATGATTGTTTGGCGGTACCCATGACATTGGAGCTGATTCAATTGAGTTCACATTATTCATCATTTCATTTGAATCGTGGCTGAAAAGCTTATTGCTATTCTTGTCCCAAATGCCAAGTCATGACAGAGTGAGAGTCAAACGAGCTACAACATACAAATTACGGCTCCATCCCTAGTTTGTGATTGTTTATAAGATTGACTTACACTGTTGAGTGATCATGAGCTACAAGGTATTTCACAGTTGATCACATATATTTGGGTGTATGAAGGTTGATTGAAGATTGGATATATATGCATACATGTTTAGCACTATGAGATGTTTGAATGGATTAGAAGCTGACTGAAGTAGTCAAAGGGGAGATTTGAGTTAGCCCAGTTTTGAATGGATATGATCATGAGATGACTCTTGGTATGTGATTTCAAATTTGACCATGTGTCTTGTGGAGTGGTATTCAAACAAGGATTAGCATCAAGGTTTGATTCAAATTGTTGAAGGATAGCTCATTTGCTCAAATCTGTCCATTATTGCAAAATCTGAAAGGTGAGCTGTGATCCTTGAGAGTCATTTTGGATGATCCAAATCTTATTGGAATGGCTTGAAATTTGATATGCATGCTCTATACTTATGGTATAAGATTCTGTAAAAATTTCAGCGATGTTTGAACAAGGGAGATACTTCGGTTTTGAGTAGAACTTGTCAACTATATTACAGCAGTTTTCAGCATGTAGTAATTAGCCGGAAAGGTGTGAAATCACGGTATGTCCGCAGGACTTTGAAGCTCAAATTTTGTGGCTGTACTAGATGACCTAGTGGTATTTATATCTCCACCAAATTTCGTGGCATTCAACATGTACGTCAAGGTTATAGTTTATTCTTTGAGATGTACAAAATCTGCCAAAAGTGACAATTATTAATTTGACAAGAGTCACTCTCTCATTGAGAGGGTCCCTCAAGTTGGAATCATGTTGATAAGTGTTTGAGGCACCTAGGAGTTTAGTTTTTTAAATTCTTAATTTAGAAACATGACAATCAATGAGTACAAAAGCCGTGATTTTGGGGGTACATTTGTAGCGCATCTAGTACTCCCCTACTTGAAGATCAAGACCAAGCTCAAGATGGAGAGCAAAAATGAGCCCAAATGATCATTGAATATCTTTGGAAAGAAAGGACTTAAAGAAGAATCAAGTCTATTCATCATATCAAGTCCATCTTTTGGATGATGGCAATCAACCAAAAATCAATTCAAGTGAGTATCAAGAATGATTCTTGGAAAGGAGTCACTTCTCCCATTTGGGGGCATGCCTTCTGTGTAGGTAAACCGAGCACCGTGCTTGGATGGCTAGCGGAAGTGAGAATCTAAAATTGTGGAGATGCTTAGTTAATGCAATCTAATATAAGGTTGATCTAGAGAAGCAACACCCAAATAGAGAGGATGTTTTCATGCAAGATTCAATGGTTCTCTCATGCAAGCAAAGATCATAGAAACAAGCCAAATTCACAACAAAAGTGCACTTGATCATAAAAGTGGTTCTCAATTCATATGGGTGAGCATGGAATTCATACTAGTATTTATTGGTCTTCGCAAGCTGTTGAATTGGACTTCATGATGCTAGTTGGAGAGCTAACTTGAATCTAATGACTATCCTCTCTACTCCAACATAAGCAAAAGGTAGAAATTGTTTTCCGATTATATGCATTCATACTTTTGCTAAGGACTTGATAGCATATATAGTCATACATAGTGTTCATTACAGAAAATCAAATGTTTTAGTGCTTATATGGTATTAATTATTGCTTTTATGCTTTTATATGATCTAGTGAAAGAGCATATGAAATTTTCATGAGCAAGAACCCTGAACCCATAGTATTTGATTCAGAGAATGAGCATTCAAGTACTTCCAACTCAACATTGTCAAGATAACCTTATAGCATGAGGTGTGAAGAAGCTTGTCATTGGTTCAAAACCAGTGAAAGTATTTTTGTGCAAAAGATCTAGATCAAGTCAAAGAGGAAGAAGCTCATGAAAAACAATATAGTTCAAGAATTGGCCAGCAATTGACAAATCTCTTCAAGCGGTTTCCACATTTTGCAAGTTTTCAAGACATGGCTGGATTGGTTACATCATATCTTTACATGTGGTATTACATGGTGTATCTTTCACGTGGTATTCAACCCAAGTAATGTCTAGTATATCAATTGGTGATTCCACGCGATCCTCAACCCTAAGTGATCAATTCAACTCCAAAGGAAGCTACCCTCACCAACAAGGATCTGAATTGGATTGACATATGCTTGACATAGGGGAGGTGTCCCACCTCAAGGTAGTATCAGGTCAATGATCCTACAAGTAACCTACATGTGGTATTTCAAGATGATCTTCAAAGCTTTCACATATTATTAGGTGTTAAGCAAGTGGTCATTTCCAACATATTGGTGTCCATCAAAAATGAAGATCAAGAATCAACCATCTATCCCTAGTTAAAACCTTTGTATCAATAGAGGCATCCCTTTTTATGGAAATTGATGACAAAGGGGAGAAATTGACAAAGATATGTAAGTGTCTTTGACATATGACAAAGGGGATGAGGAGAAATGGACATAGAACAGAGGAGCAAGATTGAAGATTAGAGGAGATCAAAATTCTCTGACAAAAGAGAAGCACACAAGTTTAAGGTGCAAAAGCTTCATGAACCTCTGATTGATTACTCGCATTTTGACATGTGCATATTATGCTGCTTTTGCATTTGCATATTACTTTTTAGATTCTATATGCAATGCCTTGTGGGTATGCTAGTCATAGAACTTGATTGATGATATGATAACTAGCATGCATAGGTTAGCTAGACATATATAGCTTTTCACACGTGGATCAAGAGCCATTGCATTATAATGTGATTCATATGGTATCTTGAGTTTTGTTCAGTTACATGGATGATACAAAGCAAGGATGAACTTCAAATAAATAACTCCGATTTGGTATCACGCTTCAAAAGGTTTATCTCATACACCTTAGCATCACTTTTATAGTGTGTTAACCTCCCAAAATTTTCATATTTATGTATGTGTGCAAATCTTGAATTAAATCAATTGGGCACACATATGGGGGGAGTTACCACTACAAGTGTGAATGAATCTTCAATTCCATAGCCTTTGTAGTATTTGCCATCAATTACCAAAGGGGGAGATTGAAAGGTCCTTGTGGTTTTGATAATTGATTATCAACATTAGGTGTGAACTAATAATGTATGTGATTGAGATAATACATAGGAGATTAGTTCACATGTGATGATGCAATGAAGGAGCTTATTGCATATGAGACATGACATGGAGTCATGTGACCGAGGGGTGGTGAAGATCAAGATAAGGCTTGGCTGATGGACCGGTTGCAAGTGTAGAGGCAAGTCGAGGCTTTTGAAGTCATGGACGAAGTGGTGAAGCTTGAGCAAAGACTTGGCGCCGACGACCAACGCACCGGTGAAGAGCAAGTGAGTGTCAAGATCGATGGACCAAGAAGGGTCGTATGATGATATGAAGTGGATCATATCATTCTTTGATCGTGTTGGTGCATGTGTTGCATCACGCACTTGAAGATGAGCGGAATGAAATGCGCAAGGCAAAGGTATAACCTATAGGGCATTTCACGGGCCATGAGGAGCTTAGAGAAGTTTATGACGGTGAGGATAGATGGCCGCATTATCAAGAGGGGCAAAACTTGTTTATCGGTCATCTAGTGCCACTTCTTGTTTTATCTAACTTTGCGGTAATGTTAGAATCGAGTGGTGTAGTGAGAGCAAGAGAAAATTTCCTTGAAAATGATTTGTGAAAATGCTAACACACATGTGCACACATGGTGATGTACACTTGGAGGTGTTGGCACATTGTTGACTCACCCACCGACATATTTTTACGTCAACATTCTACCAATAAGGGGGTGAAACTATACCTTACTACACACATATACATTTCATTATCGACATATTTCCATTTGTAGTGTCCAAATTATTATGCAGATTTATATAAGAAACAAGCAGAAATGTACCAAAAGGCGCCTCCCCGGGAGCGCATTCCGAGAAAGAACATCAAGCTCAAGGGAGAAATTGACCAAACACGTTAATTGGGCCAAAAGCAAAGGGAAAGATAACAAGGCCCTAAATGGACATAAAGCAAAGCAAGCGAGAAGAGAGGAGAAAAGCCCATAAAAATATCAATATCCAAAACAAGCTTTTCCGGAAGAGATCGAGGGCCAATCAACATGAAATGATAAACGGGCGGCAGTGATGTAAGGTTCCAATATTTTAGGCATAACTTTTCATAATAAATCGTCGGATTTCAGCCAACGAATACCGAAATGGCTAACTCCGAGGCCCACGTGCTCGCGGCAAAGCCAGCCCAAACGAGTGGTGACCATATTGAGTGCGCGACGCATCTAGTGCGCCCGACCTCGGGGGAGGCCAAAACGGCCCATCTTCCCCGGTGGCCCATCTCGACCGAAGTCTGGAGGCGGTGTTTGCTTGCCCAAGACGGCGCTGGATTAGTACCAAATGGCCAGATAGGATCCCATGGTGAAGGTCCTATAAATAGATGGGCACTCTCACTTGTGGAACACACCTCACAATGTAGCCTCTCTCTTCTTCTTCTTCTTCTTTCTTCTTCTTCTCCTCTTTTTCTTCTTCTTCTTTCTTTCTTCTATTTTTCTTCTCCCTTTCTTCTTCTTCCTTCTACTTCTTCCTCTTCTTAGTAGATTAGTAGTTTAGATGTGTAGAGCTAGGCAAAAGCTACCATGAGGAGGGCTTGGGTCCTTGAAGATGGATTCAGGGAATAAATCTTTCTATGCAGTATTCTTCCAAAGCCTTGCTCTTATCTTTATCTTGGTTGTGCATTAGGATTAGAGTCTTCATGTTATTTTCCATACCCTCGTGATTTATCCTATAGATTCTTAACACATGTTGTTCTTGACATGATCATGACATGAACTAGTCTATAGTTTCTATGTTGTGATATCGTCATATAGAACTTTATGCTTAAAACCATTCATGCAATATAATTGGGTAGTGTCGGGATTGTCTTGTATGGCGATTTAGATTTGTGTCCTTGGGGGCTTTGCTGGGTGTCCTATTCCGTCCATCCCGTAGGGGTGGGGGCCATGGGGACATGAGTAGTGTCCAGTATGCGGACGTGGTGTCCAGGATGCGGGGTATCCTTCGAATATGAGTGCATGCCACGGTTGAGGGGGTAGGCGGCTTGGTCGTGACAAGCCTTCACCGTCCCTTTGAAATCCCGTTCGTGTGTGCTGTAGGAGTTAAGTAAATGCCTTCCATTAGGGCGGATGCTCAGGAAGGAGGTCTCCACATCCATTTCATTCTTAGCTCAGACCTCTTCATGCAAATGGTGTTGCCCGACTATCAACTGGTTCATATGCACAGCCATGACTAGAAGTCTCAGATGCTCCACTTAGGTCTTTCTTTATTCCTTATTTATCTTTTATCCTTGAGTTTGGCTTTTACATTAGATGGGTGTGTCAGTTATCCCTTCCCCGTTCCTTTATATCCATATCAATTATGAGCATTGGTCCATTACATAGTCATGTTATCCTGTTCATGTCTCTATTAGATCCTTTTCCACCATGCCTTCCTTTGGGGAAAATATAAATAACGATACTGAATACTTAGGGTGGTGAATGCTACAATGATAGATCAGGTAAACTGCGGATGAATATCTTCTTAGGCAAGATCTATCACCGTTGATGTGCCTAGTGTTATCACCGGAAACCGCGGTGGTTTCACTTAGGAATGTCACCCGCATTCGCATTCGCCGTTAGAGAGATGGGTTCTAAAGCTTGTTTCTAGTGTAATTGCGCTTAAGAAATGGCAACAAAAGCATTTCCGGCTTGCCGTTGCCGAGGAAGGCATTGGTGTTTTATAAGAGGCATCTTTGCAGAACATGTTCGCTAAGTGATATATATGCATGCTGTAGTGACCTTTGTTGTTCATATCGAGGCTTATCTAAAAAGAAAATCTTATATATATATAAAAAACTCTTTAAAAAAATCTTTATATAAAAAAAATCTTATAATAAAAAAAAGTGACATGTTTATCAAGTTAGTATGCACCTTAGAATTTATTCTTTATTCGCCAACCATTTTAGAGGTGAAGACTAAGAAGAACAAGCGCATCTCACGCTTGGAAAACTACGGGAAGATCATTAAGAAAACTTTTACGATGCTCTTGGCGGAGGAACGCACTCAAAAGGAGACTGACTTTGCACACTTGACTTTTTCAATGGCAAAGTCCAAGCGCAGAGGGAAGATGGCGAAAGAATAATGATTCCACGCATACAAGGGATCATAAAAAAAAGTGAAAAAAAGAAAAACAAGAGAGAAGAATAAGAGATTAGCCCTTGCTATAAGGGCAAAAGAAGAGAAAAAAATGGAGTTGAAAAAAGAGATATATATAGAAAAAAAAAAAAGAAGGTGTTATCGAAAAATGTAAAAAAAAATATTTTTTGATGAAAAAAAAGAAAAGAAAAATATAATAAAGAGGAGAGAGGAGCAGGTTGGGCCCACAGCATAAAATAAAAAAAAAAAATGATTTAGCTGCACCGACTCCGCCAACACAAGCTTCCATATAAGCAAGAAGGACCTTCTCTCCCAAGGACTTCGCAAGCGCTGGCCAAGGCTTATGAATCATGTGTACATTCTTTTGTGTAAAGCCTGTCGCGCCCACTTGAGTGAGTTTGGTATGCCTCCTCTCGCTCCAGCCCAGAAGTCATAACCAAACCAAGATCATCATGCCACCGACGCGAAAGCAATTCTCGAACTCTATCCTCCAAGTTTGCCGGTCAAGTAAACTTCAGTACGCAGTTGTCTGTATAAAAAAAAAGAGAGAGAAAAGAATTAAAAAAAAGGTAAAAAAAGTAAAAGGAAAGGAGAAACATCCTCATTTACACCTTTGTGACCACTAAGGCCCATGGTCCATATACACATGTAGCGTGTATCACCTAAACCTCCAGGGCCCGCCCGAGATAGATCATCAAGCTACCACCACCCAAAACTTCAGCACGTACGCACTTGCCTTCAGCAATAACGGTTGGTACACCACACCCGAGGTATGCAAAAGGTAATAATTCCTGTTACTTTTTACTCATGCACCCCTATCTCCATAAAAAAAATTAAATTATTTCATGATGAGATAAGTCAAAGAGCTAGACCGCATTGCATTTTTTTGTCTTGTTTGAGTGTGAAAAGTTTGGTGAAGTTTTTATCCTCCCTTAAAAAATAAAACTTTCAATTAAAAAAAATTGAAAAAAACAAACAAACACAACAACAACAACAACAAAAGCTGCTCTTTGTTCTTTCCGCATATGTTTTAAAATTTGGTATCGCAGTTAGATGATAAGTCCTTTCGCGACCTACCATATACTAACCATGTGCAGAAAAGCCAACTCGCACGGTAAAAACCCGATCCAATGGGCTTTGAGCAGTTTGGGGGAGGACCAAAACATGGTAATGTGAACCTTTCACTCTCATCCTTTTCGTTACCATGCCAAAAAATATGTTTTTATAAAAATATTTTATTATCAAAATAAACAAAAATATTTACTACACAAAAATTATAAGTAAATATTTTTGAAAACTAAAATAAAAATTCTTTATAAATAAATAAATTCTTCTATGAAAAAAAAAATCAAGAAAATATTTTCCTAAATAAAATATATATTTAGGGCATAATTTTTAGTATATATGAAAAAAAAAAAAATACATAATCATTTTTACATTCGCTACAATGCCTTTATCTCCATTGATGAATCTTGTTTCAATTCATGCTTTCCATTTTCTATGCCAAGATGTTACGGTTTGGAAGTTGTGATCATTTTAGTCAGATGATCCTACTTCCTCCATAGACTTTTTGAATTGAGCATGGCGCTTAGGTCAAAAAAAGTCTACCTTAATCAGATTAGGACATGGAGTCGAGTTTGGATTATTGAAACAAAACTACTAGTGTAAATTTTGGTCGACCATATGGACTGCCAACCCC
This sequence comes from Hyparrhenia diplandra, assembly GCA_015847255.1. Lineage (NCBI taxonomy): Eukaryota > Viridiplantae > Streptophyta > Magnoliopsida > Poales > Poaceae > Hyparrhenia > Hyparrhenia diplandra. Next base: position 12,199 of record JADLZK010010047.1, read on the forward strand.
TCTGTGAAATATCAAATTCAAGAGAGGGTGTCCTAGAGATGACAATGTGGAGTAACAGATCTTGGTCATTTGAACCTTAAAAATGAAAATGAATAAATAAAAACCTTTAAAAACCCCAAGAATGGATTTGTCCTGCTTTTTTCCAAGTTCACAAGACAAGCAGGGTCTTCCTGCACGCCAAATGTACAGACGTTAATCAAGATCAAATCAGCGTGCCGCGGGCTGTTAGCAATTTCATAAACCGAAGGTAAAGTCGGATTTCAGCTTGGGGGGACTCCTAAAGGTAACTCCCCTCGTATCTCACATTCCATTCGGTTATTTTGCTTTCTTATCTTATATGAATGATGAGGTATGAGAATAAAAAAGAGGGAAGAAGAAAGAGAGAGAGGAGATTTATTCCACTCCATATATATATGTGTCAGAGGAAATGTTTTAGTTCACCCCTCGTTGAAATGATGAATAGTTTTTACTTTCTGTTTTTGCATGTTTTTTACCTATACTAGTTTATAATTAAATTTCCTCTAAAGTTTGGGTTTAGTGGCTGAGATCCACAAAAAAACTCATCAAAAAACCTGATTCATGTGGGTTGCATGGCTCTATCTAGTCTAAGTTGTTGCCAAGTATGATATGGTGGCAAATGGATTTGCTATGATTAGATCCCAAAAGAGAAACTTGACATCCAGGGAATCTAATTTGAAAGAAAGAGAAATGATATGGGCTATATGCTAAAAAAAAAGAGAAAAGAGATGAAAATGGACATGTGTCCGAGGGCCAGCAGGAGAGCCCACATCTCCAAAAAAAAAGAAGAAAAAAAAAGAGAGGAAATAAAAAGACAAAGTCTAGGGCTACAGAGCCCACCTCTCTAAAATATATATATATATATATATATATAGCAATAAAGCCCATACTTTTAAAAAAAATAATAAAATGAACTTAAAATAAATAAACCCGGATAAGAAGGAGTTGATCAAAAGGATGAATGAAAAGTATTTCTGTTATAACCGCTCTATCTCAACAGCCCAAGGCTTTTTCAGAAAAGCTAAAAGCCCGCTACGATGAAAGGTATTGGAAATGGTGAGCAAAGGCGTGCCATTTTATTCAAACTCTAGTAGAAAATCTTTATTATAACCCGCACTTGTAGAAACATAATCAGCATAGTAGCAACTGCAGTCAACAACAAACTACTATCTTTGCCGAGGACGTGCAAAGGGGGTAAGCAGGGGAGTTTGTTATCGACGGTCACCAACGACATATTTTTTACGTCAACATTCTACCCAGCTCAAAAGGGGTGAAACTGGCACTTACCCCACTACACACATATACACATTTTATTATTGACATACTCCACCCTGTAGTATCGAAATTACATTATTGTAATAGATTTGCCGCTATAAGAACAAGTGGAAAATGTACCAAAGGCGTCTCCCGGAAAGCCGCAGAAGAACGAAGAACATCAAGCCCAGGGGGAAATTGACCAAACACGCAGGGTGGGCCAAAAGCAAAGCGAAAGATAACAAAAGGCCTAAATGGACATAAACTAGAAGCAAAAAAGGAGAAGAGAGGAGAAAAAGCCCATAAAATATCAATATCCAAACACAAGCCAAGAGGTCGAGGGGCCGAATCCAACATGAAATGATAACGGGCCGCAGGACATGGGTTCAATATTTGGGCATAACAACCTTTCTATTAAATCGGACAAGCGAATAATTAAACGGTTAACCGGAGCCCACTCTACCATGCAAAGCTTCAGCCCAAACGGTGACCATATTGGTGCGCACCGCAGGGTGCGCCCCCCCTCGCGGGAAGGCAAAACGCCCATCTTCGTCCTGGTGGCCCATCTCGACCTGAAGTCTCACCGAGGCGGTGTTTTGCTTCGCCGTAAGACGGGATTGTACCGGTCAAATGGCTTAGCCAAGATAGATCCCATGGTACAGAAGGTCCTATAAATAGAGATGGGCACTCCCTCACTTGTAACACACACCTCACAATGTAGCCTCTCTCTTCTTCTTCTTCTTCTCCCTTCTTCTTCCTTTTCTTCTTCTTCTTCTTCTTCTTCTCTTTCTCCTCTTCTTAGTAGGATTAGTAGTTTAGGATGTGGAGCTAGCAAAGCTACCAAGGGAGGGGCTTGGCTTCCTGGAAGATGGATTCAGTCTAAATCTTTCTATGGTATTCTTCCAAAGTTTGCTCTTATCTTATCTTGGTTGTGCATTAGGATTAGAATTTCATGTTATTTCTATACCTCGTAGATTTATCTATGATCTAACATATTTCTTGACATGATCATGACACATGAACTAGTCTATAAGTTTTCTATGTTGTGGATATCATATAGAACTTTATGCTTATGCTTAAACCATTCATGCAATATAATTGGGTAGTGTCGGGGATTGTGCCGTATGGCGATTCGTTGTGTCCTTCGTGGCTTGCTCGTGTCCTATTCCGTCCATCCCGTAGGGTGGGGGCCATGGGGACATGAGTAGTGTCTAGTATGGGGCGTGGTGTCAGGTCCTGCCAGGTATCCTTCGGTCATGAGTGATGCCACGGTTGAGGGGTAGGCGGCTGGTCGTGACAAGCCTTGACAAATCCGCCCTTGAAATCCCCCACGTTCGTGTGTCGTAGGAGTTTGTAAATGCCTTCCATTAGGGCGGATGCTCCCGAGAGGTCTCCTCCCTCGTCCATTTCATTCACCAGGGCCCGACCTCCCGCTCATGCGTTGTTGCCGACTATCCAACTGGTTCTATGCACCCATGACTAGAATCTGTAGCATGCTCCACTTAGGTCTTTCTTTATTTCACTTATTTATCTTTATCCTGAGTTTGGCTTACGTGGGTGTGTCAAGTTATCCCTACCGTTCCTTTATATCCCGTTATGAGCATATGGTCGCGTAAAGGAGATAGAGTTGTTTCAAGGTGTTTTCGAACGGGTTTCCTAGGACTGACTTTGGAGTGGAATACTGCTTTGATCCATTGAGCTTTGGATCAAGTAACCATGTGAGTTGTGTAGCCCTCTGAGTTAGCTTTCCATAGAGTCCAAGATCATCTAAAACGGAGTTGGATGAAAGAGTTATGGACGTTTGATCGGGCGTTGGTCGGGCTGTCAACAGCGGCGGACGCCGAGACTAGCGTAGGACGCGTCCGCGCTGAGCGCCCGGCGCGTCGGCGCTGTTTGTTTTGGCGTCCGGTGGGTCGATTGGTTTACACCCTCTCTGGACTGCGGGGGCTGCGCCGGGCGTCGCGCCCGGCGCTGTACAAAAGCGTGCCAACGGCTAGTTTGCTCGGGGCTGTTTTGTATGGCGCCCGGGCGCGTCCTGCGGGCGGTAGCACCGGCGCGATCCGCGCCAGGCTGCATGTAAGAGTGGGAATTCATCTCCAACGGCTCTATTTCGATGGGGAGCCTATATATACTTGTTTGGCTGGCCTTGGGAGGTTGGTTAGCACACTTAGCATTGGTGGCTGGCATAGTGGTGCTTGGAGAGCCCTTCCACTCACTCTAACTTGATAGTGTTCATCCGATTGAGTGAGTGAGCGATTCTAGTGCGATTGCTTTGAGAGATTGCATCGTGTGGCACTTGGTGATCGTGTTGCAAGCCGGTGTGCTTGTTTTTCTTGGAGGTTGCCACCTCCTAGACGGCTTGGTGGCAAGAGACTTTGTGAAGCATGCAAGGAAGCTTGTGCGGTGCTCCGAAGGAGGATTTGTGAGAGGTTCGTGCTCGCCTCGCGGGGATCGTGAAGAGCAACTCTAGTGGAGCGTGTCATTGAGCTACCACACTTGTGTGTGGGTTCACACGGTGCCCTCTGAGGGATTGGCTCGAATACTCACACCGTGTGAGGGATTTGATCAAGCTCCCACTGTGGGATTTGGCACTGGCCATTAAGCTTGTGGATCATCATTGGGTGATTCGCCAAACCGTAGAACCACCAAGGTGTCGGTCGACACAACGAGGAGTAGGGGAAGTTGGCAAGCTTCCCGAGACCTCAGTAAAAAAATCACCGGTGTCATCTTGTGTCCACACTTCGCGGTGGTTTGCATTCTCTTCATCACAAGCTTTGTTCTTACATTCATATATATATTGTGCTTGTGGTTGAGTAGTGTAGTTGTAAGTATCTAGCTTGTGTAGCTTGTTTAGTTACTTTGCTTAGCTTGTGTAGCTAGGTAATTTGAGCCTTTGGGTTAGGCGTGTGTTGCCTTGTCCATTGTGCATCTAGTGAGCTTAGGGCTTTGTGCTTGTGCTTACTAGAATTGTGTAGGAGCTCTCCGTGGTTGAAGTACTAGTGCTTAGGTTTGTGTGACCTTGCATTAGAATTGATTAGGAGCTCAAGCTAGGCTTGTTACCTCACTCTTCTTGTGTAGGATCTTTTGTGAGGTGATTTAGAGTCTTAGTTAGAGGGGTGAAGTCTTGGCTAGACCGATAAGTTTAATTCCGCAATTGTATTAGGTTAGCCATCGCAATTAGTTTTTAGAAGGGACTATTCACCCCCTCTCCGGTCCCCATCTCGACCCTTCAAGTAGTTACTCCCCATGTTCAAAAAAAACCACATTGTGTATGTGTTCATACTTGTTTATTGGTTTGAGTATGTTTAGATACTCATATTATGATACTCTTGATCTTACTACGTAACAAAAAATTCGAAGGAACCCGTATTTTTAATATATTATCTAAAAATGCTACTACTACTATATATAAAAAAATATATCCATATACTCTACGTATGCATGCATACTTAACATACATACCACCCTAGATGGTCTAGTATGATCAAATACTTCCTTCACTTGCACTTTGTTCGGTCATATATACCATAAATATTGAGATATACACATGAAAGAAAAAATATTTTCCCAACCTGTTGTCGAAGGAAATCCAAAAGCTCACCGTGACTAACCACTTTGCTCCCTCCTTCCTCCTTCCCTAAGTAATTGTGTTTGTGCTTCCAAAAAATAACTTTAAATTAATATATATTAATATTTATGGTACATGATTAATCATTAGAATGATAAATTTAAATCTAGTTTTTTTATAAATTTATTTGGAGATACCAATGTTGCACATATTTTCTACAAATCAAGTCAAACTTTTGGCGCACACACCAATAATGACGACGATTATTTAGAGACTAGGGGAGTAAGCGCCAAACGACACCCAACCGACGTGAACAACCTCATGCACCGCTTGGGGGGACGTGGATGACAACATCGACAAGCGCGCTTCAAGGAAGCCGACATTGCTTTCGAGCAATAGGTCATCGACTCCAAACTTCAACTCTTTGGCGCCAAGAGCATGAAAGTGTCGCCGACGACCGACGCCTCCACATCGATCGATTGGACAAGTCTTTGGAACCAAGTGATCGCACCCATGCAAGGGGAGCCGGGCCGCCGCTCAAGATGAGCAAAGACGCCACGATGACCGCCCCGCCGGCCCGACGAGCACCACATGGAACATCATCACCGGAGAATGAGCATGGGGTGGTCACCATCTATACACTCATTCCCGATCCACGGGTACGATCGATTTTGTTTTGTGTAAATGTAAACCGTGGAATGTGAATATTTAAGCGTGAGCAAAGTGAATATTTACACAAAACACGTTATCAGCGATCGATCGTTGAAATTCGCGGCTCTCGAAAGGGAGTCCGGAAAGGAGATTGCCGGCCAGAAGGCCGGTGAGGTCGAGGAAGGACAGCCGATCGAAAGATTGTATGCGAGTCGATCTAATGGCTGAGGAGATGTGCCTAGTGGATAGCGCTACCACTAACTCTATACTTAGGGAGATAAAATATTTCCAAACTCTGACAAGGAATAAAGGAAATGTTTTAACAATCGCTAGACGCGATGCTGTAATAGTTGGCACTGGTCGAGCCAGTATTATGCTCCCTATGGGTACAATGCTTACATTTGAGGATGCACTATTGTATCCCGATTCAACGCTACCCTATTAAGTTATAGAGATATTCAGAAGAATGAGTTTCATGTTGAAACACATGCCGACAACAATGAGGAGTTTCTTCTCATTACAAAAGATCACGGATATGGCAAAGATACACTTGAAAAAGTGCCCTCACCGTAGTCGATTGTACTACACATGCATCAAACCCGTACCACATGTTGCTTATAAAGTAATTTTCCAGAATGTTAACGCATTCCAAACTTGGCATGATCGCCTTGGCCATCCTGGCATCGGGATGATGAGGAAAATTATAAGCAATTTTGTTGGTCATACATTAAGTGATTCTAAATTTCCCCAATCTTCAGATTTTGTGTGCACTGCTTGTGCCACAGGGAAATTAATTTTGAGGCCCTCTTACCTCAAAATTCATGCCGAACCTCTTAAGTTCCAACGTATTCAAGGTGACATATGTGGTACCATTCAACCATTTTTCTCGGCCGTTCGGGTATTTCATGGTTCTCATTGATGCATCTACACGATGGTCACATGTGACTCTCCTTTCTACAAGGAACCATGCATTTGCAAAAATTGTGGCACAAGTTATCAAACTTAAAGCCCAATATCCTGAACATCAAATCCAATCCATCCGAATGGATAATGCTGCTAAATTTTCCTCACGTGCCTTCAATGACTATTGCATGGCTCTAGGAATTCAAGTTCAGCACTCGGTCCCATATGTTCATACCCAAAATGGGTCGGCAGAATCTCTCATCAAGAGAGTGAAACTTATTGCAAGGCCGTTACTACAGAATTGTAATCTACCAACATCATGTTGGGGTCCTGCAGTATTACATGCTGCTGACTTGATTCAATGGCGTCCAACTGCATATCATGATACCTCCCCATTACAACTAGTACGTGGAAATACACCAAATATTTCCCATCGGTGGAAGTTTGTTGCGTTGTATACGCATCTAATCTCACCACCGCAAATACATATATGGGCCCACACGGGAAGTTGGGGATCTACGTGGGATATCAATCTCCGTCGATCATTAAGTATCCGGAACCCCTAACTCGGGATCTATTTACTACCCTAAGACCGAAAGGTCCTAATGGCTAGAGGGGGGTGAATAGCCTATTAAAAATTCTACAAACAACACTAAGCAAGGCGGTTAGTAAATAAGACGGCGTAGCGAATAAGCAAATGCTTCAAATAGATCCCACAAGTGTGTCATCAATTTCCAAAACCAAACATGAGATTTCATACGCTGATTGTATCTTCAACGAGGATCATTTCCGGCATTAGGGGGAGGAATAGAAAACCATAAACAATGCCAGAAATCAATTGGGATGCAAATGACATTCCAAATTGTGATCCACGTACTTCAGTAGACCCGAACTTCGTGTCCGAAAATCATAAATTTTGCAACACATTGCAAATAACATGCCATATGCATTTGTTGATTATAAGGGTGTTACCAAATCCTATAATCCCCGCGAGAAATGTGCCGGAAAGAGTAGAGGTACCAAATAAAACTACTCACCTCCCAAGTAAGAGGGTGAAAGGTCCTAATGGTTAGAGAGGGGGGTGAATAGCCTATTAAAAAATTCTTGCAACAACACTAAGCACCCGGGTTAGACAATAAGAAGGCGTAGCAAATAAGCAATGCTTCAACTAGCTAAGCAAGCCACAAGTCAATTCTATTGTCTCTAATCCACACAAAGAGGCTAACGCCGCTAGTTTACTCCTAGGTGAACAAGCAAGTCTAACTAGTTTACCAACTAGGAGCTAACAAGACTAAGCAACCTAGCACACTACTCAAACTAAGCACCCTAACAAGAAATACTACCAAAGTAATGCAAAGGAGAGCTAGAGTACAATACCACCGTTGTCGAGTAGAGGTTGTGGCCAATCACCGCGGTACAAGAAATCTCCAACGAGCAATGACAATTGACACGATGATTTTTCACCGAGGTTCGCGTGCTTGCCGGCCAAGACGCTAGTCCCCGCTGTGGCGACACACTCACTTGACGTGTGCTAAGCTTAATGGCCGGTGCCAAAACCCCTATGGGCGCTCAAGCAAACGATCATAAGAGAGGGTCCAACAAGCCACGAGCAATCCACTAGTGCTCCTTTCGCGAATCTCCCGCGGGGTAAGGAACGACCCCTCACAATCACCACCGGTGTGGCCTCAAACAAGCTCCACTTGAGCTCAACACCGCCTCTTGCTCCAAGCCGCTAGGGAACAGGGCAAATTCCCAAGAAAACAAGAATCCCGCGGGCTTTCTCCAAGGATGAAGTGCCTCTAGATGCAACCGATGATGCAATGCACTTCTATCACTCCTCAATCTCACCAAGAATTCGAAGTTATGGATGGAGAGATGAGTGGAGAGGAGTATCAAATGCTCACTAGCAAGTTGGAAGCTTCAAATGTGCAAGAGAGGGCCTAAGGAACCAGCCAACCAAGTATATATATGGCTCCTTCCTCGAAATGGAGCTGTTGCTCCAAAAATTTGCTCTCTGTTGGTTGATCGGACACCGATCGGAACCACCAATGGGTCGGCCGCGAGTCCGGTCAGAAGCGCCCGGTCACAATAGACAAGCTTCGGGCCCATGGCCGGCACCCTCCTCCATCGCGCCCGGTGGAGTCCGGCCGACCACGAAAGCTTTCCCCTCGCCCGATCCCCCGCGTCCCGCCACAAACGGCTGCGGGCTCTCGCTGAACACACCCACCGGAGCCACCGGTGCGGCAAGGCCGGTCACTTTGCCGAGCGTCCGGCCGCCCTCGAAAAATGGTCATCTTCTTCTTTTTCTTTGCTCTTTTGCTTCAAACTTGCTTCGCCTCTTGCCATAGGTCGCCAACACGTCCAAGATGACCACGTTATCACCAATGTTAGCACGTCGAGATGTTAGGCAAGATCGGGTTAATGCTCTCATGTCCTAAATGCAATATGCAAGTCAATTGGACCTAGAAGCACTTCACCAAAGGATTGTCGCGGCATCCCCTCTTGATAGTCGGGCTATCTATCCTATAATGTGATCACACGCTCTATCGTGTCTTGATCACCGAAAAAGGAAAACCCTATCAAGATACCTTTGCCTTGATCTCTCGGGTTCCTCTCAAGCCGATCACCGAGCTTGACGATCCATCATGTCCACCATCATTGTCCATGTTCATGATCATCATGCTCCTTGTCATCCACCTAATCCTTTCTTAAGTCACACACTTAGAGTAAAGGATTAGTCCACAAGTGTGTCATCAATTTCCAAATCCAAACATGAGATTTCAGAGGGGGAGAGGTACAATTTATTCCCACGGTGTAGCTTCTATCAAGCAAAGGAAAGGGAAGAGCAAAACTTCCAATACAAACTAAAGCAACTCAACCTCAAGTTGAGAAACACCCAATGGAGATTTGTTCTCCACATCCCACATCAACAGTGCACTCAATACCCGATGTTGGGACATCGAATGCCCCGATGATATCATTTTGGGCAATAATGATACATCACAGAGTGTGTTTGAAATTTCCATCAACTACATTGAATCTGGAGAATCATATGACAGAAAGTCATCGTTGTCGACTACTATTTCGCTGAAACAATTGCAAAAATCATCCAAAATGATCCAGATCCTAAGACCATGGCGAGTGGAAAAAGCTCTCGGACTAGAATCGGTGGAAACATGCAATTCAGGCGGAATTAGCCTCACTCTCAAAAAAGAAAGGTATTCACTCATGCAATGCCTACACCTCGTGAAATCTTCCCTGTGGGATTCAAATGGGTTTTTGTCCGGAAACGGAACGAGAACAACGAGGTTGTGAGACATAAAGCGAGGCTTGTAGCATAAGGGTTCACGTGGAGACCCGACATTGATTTCAATGAAACATATTCTCCAGTTATGAGTGGAATAACATTTCGATATCTTATATCTCCTCGTCGTTCAAAATCGTCTATCTATGCAGTTGATGGGCGTAGTGACTGCATATCTGTATGGGCCACTTGATTCGGATATATACATGAAGGTTCCCGATGGAATCTCTATACCGGATCCGAACGCAAATCGCAACATGTACTGTGTAAAGCTTCAAAAGTCACTCTATGGCTTAAAGCAAATCGGGAAGAATGTGGTATAGCGACTTAGTGAGTTCCTTTTAAAGAAGGGATACACTAACAATAATGATTGCCCATGTGTTTTCATTAAAAAGTCCCAAACGGGATTTTTGCATCATATCGTGTATGTTGATGATTTAAATATCATTGGCAACCCACAAGATATTGATGAAGCACGCAATCATCTAAAGACGGAGTTTGAAATGAAGGATTTGGGTCAAACCAAATTTTACTTAGGTTTACAACTTGAGCACCTTCCCACTAGAATTTTAGTGCATCAATCGCCTATGTCCAAAAAGTATTGGAGAAATTCCATATGGATAAATCACATCCCTCCAAAACTCCTATGGTTGTTCGGTCTTTAGAAATGGAGACCGACCAATTCGGACCACGAGGATGAAGGAGAAGAGATTACGGGTTCCCATTGCCCATATCTCAGTGCCATTAGAGCGCTTATGTATCTTGCAAATAGCACTAGGCCTGATATTGCATTTGCAATGAACTTGCTAGCTCGACATAGCGCTGCTCCTACCAAACGTCATTGGGTAGGAGTAAAACATATCCTCAGATATGTGAATGGTACAAGAAATCTTGGATTATTTTTCCAAAGGAACCTAGACTCCAATATGCTTGGATACACCGATGCTAGCTATTTATCCGATCCCCATAATGGCCAATCCTGCACAGGGCTTTGTGTTCTTACGGAGGACCGCCATTTCTTGGAAATCTTCCAAACGGACTATGGTGTCTACCTCAACTAATCACTCTGAAATAATTGCACTATTTGAGGCTTCACGTGAATGCGTTTGGCTTCGCAGAGTGATCAACCACATACAACAGTCATGTGGTATTGGTGCTTCAGATTCATCAACCATTATCTATGAAGATAATGCCGCTTGTGTTGCACATACCGGATACATCAAGAGCAACATAACTAAGCATCTTTCTCCTAAGTTGTTCTATCCCCATGAGTTACAACAAATGGGTGAAATAGAAATCTTGCAAATCAAATCATGTGATAATCTCGCTGATTTGTTCACTAAGTCACTACCAACTTCCTCGTTCGTTAAATGTGTTCACGGAATTGGTATGCGACAACTTAGAGATTTGCAAGGCTCGGGGAGAAATCTCTTAGATGTTATCTTGTTCAAACCATCATCTTGCACTCTTTTCTTTGTATGAGTTTTACTTACAAGGTTTCTCATATAAAGTTTTTAATGAGAGACGATATTAGCACAAGCATATGTCATATTTCCTATTTTCCTCATCGAGGTTTTTTAGGAGATATCAATGAGATATATTGTCCTCTAAACTATCTATGAGTTTTCTCCTAAAAGGTTTTTCTCATATGAGTTTGCAATGAGGCAATAATCATTATATGTTGTATCGCTTTCTCCTTATTTTCCCATTGGGTTTGAAGGAGTTTTTAACAAAGATATCTACCAAGTATTTCTCCTCGTTTTTTATCCTCTGAGGACTTTTTGGAGGATTAATACTATTCATTGATCTCAAGATGGATTCGATCAAAGGGGGAGTGTTACAACCGCAAAGGAGTTGGTGTAGGCACAAAAACACCGCTTCTGCCAAGCACACACACGACAAGTAGGAATAGTCGGGCTTTACCGACCGCCCGAGTGTTTTGAGGCGTGCCGATCAATTTGACTTGTTAATTGACAAGGAGGTAAACGTGAGATTCGGAACATGCCCGGTGAGACCAAGACAGTTTCCGCATGTATGGCTCTAAGGCGGATGTAAAGACATATAGCTATAAGAGCTATCGTCAACCGATAATGAATGCATTCGGTAAGCATGTGTAAAGATGTAATGTAATAACTTGATTTGCCGAATGATCATAGAAGACATGTTTGAACAAGTAAAGTCGATCATCATGATATGACATCATAAAGCTCTGTTGCGTAGATCGAATTAATTGTCAACATGGAATAAAAGTAGGTAACTCATAAATGTAAACCTAATCTAAATGACACATGCATAGGTTTCATCCAACTAGTCGCCGCACGTCTAGCCTTCCTAAACCCGTCGAGCTTAAACCCTTGCAAGTTAATCCACCGCATGATACCACTTGCAACAGATTTAAACCACTTACCACAACTAGATCAATCCACCGCATGATACAATCTAACCATGATAAGCTAAAAGCACGCATACATCTAAACAGATCTATAAATACTCATTACTCGTTGAAGCGGCGTATGCATAGACAAGTAAAGTACATATGCAAACCTAATCTAAAGTAAAGCCAGAGATTTATCCTGATCAGTCCCTAATAAACAATCCACCGCATGATACACCGCAACAAGCTAATCCACCGCATGATACGGCTTGCCAGACTAAACCGTTCTAAACCCTCTTTGTCCTAACAGCAATCCACCGCATGATACACTGCAACAAGCTAATCCACCGCATGATACGGCCTGCCAGACTAGACTCTAACGATAGGTAGACTTACACATGTAAGATACGAGTAAACACATAATCAGTATTCGGCAAGCTTGCCGAACCAGGTCCATGAAGAAGGAACTCACACGCAAAACCTTAGCCTGCCGCACGACTCATGACTAAACGCGCAAGAACCCGCAACACGTGACAACCTAGATTGATCTAAGCTCAGCTATGAAAGAACAGATAGATCTAATGACAAGCTAATGATGAACATTGAAAGAATTGATGACATCTAGATCTAACCAAAAGATAAAGCCGAGCCACATCAATCTAAATTGGCAAAAAAGTGTGTGCAAACATAATTAAATAAATAAATGAAAGCATGCACCACTTGGTAACTTAATGAATTCATCAGATTTGCCAGATCTAATGAAGCCGATAACTAGCTCTTAGCCAGACCTTAGCCCACCGGATGGCTCATGATCGACAAAAGAACCCTCTTGCCCCCGATAGCTTAAATCCGCTGACGATACTAAGCGTGAACAAGACTACTTGCAATAATCTAAATCCGCCGACGATACTAGACATGGTGCAAGGTTGCCGGTACTTTACGGAGGTCGACGGTCGATGAATCCCTCATGATAGATCGGCGACACGGACCGGACTCGAAGGGTGGCCGGAGCCAAGGCACGGAGCCGGGTTGATTGTATTTGATTTGGTAGATTTTTACAGTTGACGCGGGGGTACATATTTATATCCTAGGCTACGACTCCTGTTGACCCCGTACATGCTTGCGTGACAATAAAGCAAAAGAAAATATCTAAACTAGAAACTAAGATACACGGACTCTAGCTTTCCCTTCCGCAGAATCCTTGTCAATGAAGCTCCTTGGCCGACGCGTCTCTGACTCAATTGGGTGAATCGGCAAAGGTCCTGGTAGACACATCCTGCCGAGCATGTGTATGGTTATGATACGTCTGGCCTCATAACTGCATATACGTACATATCTTTGCCTCTTCTTGCACTAGGACGTCACGTCTTCTAATAAAATATCATAGATTCGGCCAACATATATCTGATAACCTCCCACGATTTTCTCTGATCTCTTCATGTGAACTTGGACACGTACATCTTCTGGTCACGCACGTAGCGATATATATGGAGTCCGGCCATGAATACTCATATACTGGCACACATACATGGTATATGTGTCCTTGCTTTCCTTGTTTTGCACCAGCCGGACGTCGTCTTCAAATAATACCATATTCTCTTTCTTGTACGTGAGCTTTCAACTTGCCTTATCTCTTGATGTACGTAGCCGAATGCAGTCATTCCACAGCTGATTACCGAATGGCCAAATAGCGCGCGGGTTGCCGAATGCCACAAACACCCGCTTGTCGAATGCTTTCCTGCCCGCCAAAGGCAAACTATTGCCGAATGACTTTATCTTCTTGAGCTACCTCGTTGATTATTGGCATCCTGAATGGCCCATTGTCAGCTTCTTAGATTTACCAAAATTCAGTGTTAACAGTTGCTCTCATCTTGGGGACGCTCCCAGGACGGGAACCCCTCCCGCTCTACCTTGTAAACCGTCGGCTCCATGGAGACGGTTGCCTGCGTGCATCCTTCCATGGCGTCCGCATATGACAGATCAATGAAAGAACTCTGGTTTTCATTGGCCATTCACTGTTCACAGTTTACATTTACACAAAACAGATTCCACCCATCTCGCTCCTAATAAGATTCATGGTACTGCTTATGATTACTGATTAGGTCCGATCTCACAATCATCCACCCGATCCTATCCCACAACCCACCAGCAAGCTCCCCAACATGAATTTCCCTCATTTTTGAAGGAAAATAGGAGGAGCAAAAGCGCTCCTACTGTGCTTTTATTACTATAAATAAACAGAATCCATACAAACTACTCAAGACACAAAACAGGAAACGAAGAAAACTAAAAGACTTACACAAAGGCTTGGCCCTATTGATGAATGCTTGAACTGTAGGAAGCTTTGGCTCTTAGGATAACTAAGGCAAACTCAGATTTGAACAGCTCTTTTGCAACGTCGAATTGAGGCAGGGGGTCCCTTTGAAGATCAGATCGTTACGAAGCATCGGATAGACCAACACATAGTGACAATGATTTCCATGAAAAAAGGAACCTGCAATTGAATTCTGAAAGCTTCAATGATCTCTTCTGTAGAGGAGCTTCTAGGCACAAGAAGGCCCAGGCAATTCCAACGAGGCAAGGGCTAGGGGACAATCAAAGAATAAATGCCAAAGAGACTCTTGAAAGCTCTGGACACAAGTGGGCACAACTATAATCCGGCAACCACATATTTTTCCTTTGCAAGAGCCGGCCGAGTATTAAGTCCTGTCTTTGAGAAGGAGCCGAAGAAAACTTTTCTCTTTTTTTTGGCAAGAAGATTTCCAAAGCCATTTGTAACATCTATGAACACGGGTGATCCCCAATGAAGAATTTATAGGCCAATTTTGACTGGAAGGAATTAGTGCCCCAAATATAACCCCCATTGATCTGCAGTGTGCTCCAAAGCGGTGTTCGAACAACATTGTTGAAGAGTCGGAACTGTTGGAAAGCCTGCATAGATAGGGGAAGGTGGAAAAGAGAGGATGAGTCTTACATTTGCAATGACAGAGGCTATTGAGTCATTGGGATTCTTCACAAAAGAAAACAAGTGTGGAAAGCGGTGGCTAAAATTTTGGTTATGCCGGTTATCTAACCAAAATAAGCAACTTTTTCCCATCTTTAAGCTGTCACCATACCGATAATCTTGTATTTAACCGGAAGCTTAAGAATATCACGCCACCAAAAAGGATCCTCTGAAATTTGCAGAGAAGTAGGGTAGCTTTCCATTAGCATAGTACTTATCCCAAAACAGCTGCACCCAAGGCACATCCAGCTTGTTAAAGAACTTGTGCAAGAATTTCAGAAGAAGGCACTCATTCTCAGGTCTCGCGAGGTCTAAAACACCTAAGCCTCCTTGATCAATTGGGAGAGTTACCATTGGCCATTTTTGCCTTTGAGGGTTTCTTCTTCGTTCAAGTCCGAGCCTCTCCGAGATACAATGACGTCCGTACTTATCCACTTGCTTTTTATGGTCTTGGGAATATTGAAGGTACACATGGCAAACATTGGCAAGGATGTAAAAATTGCATTGGCAAGCTCCAACCTTCGCTTCATTGAGAAAATTTGCAATCTTGCCTAATCTTCTTTCACATTTAGAAGCTAAAGGCCAAAAAGTCCGCCACGTAAGGCTTTGAATGCTTAGAGGCAAGCCAAGATAAGTAATAGGCAAAGTTGCTTTTGGCATCCAAAAATTTGTGCCAAATCACGAAGCTTACCTTCATCAACATTAACGAGGAATCATGCTTGACTTATCATAGTTTACTCTTAGGCGGTGGATTCACCAAAGGAGAAAAGCAAGTCTTTAAGAAAGTGTACCTGATCACCATCTACTTGCATGAATATCAAGGTGTCATCGGCATATTGCAAAGACGTGGAAATCATCACGAGGTAGAGGGATTGGCAAGTGAAGATCATTTGAGTTGCGTGCAAAGTTTAGCAATGTGCGAAAAAGTCTCGCAGGCTAGCACAAAAAGAAGAGGAGAAAGAGGACCTGTCTTACTCCTCTTTTACAATGAAAGACTTTCACCGGTACCCCATTAAGAAGCACCGAAGAGGTTCCCGAAAGAAGATCCGCTTCATCCAATTAATCCATTTCTCTCGGGAAACCTTTTGCTTGCATAATCTGAATCATGAGAGGATGCTCCACTTTATCAAAAGCTTTTTCAAAATCCAACTTCAGGATAATAATCTCTTTCTTTTTGGTGATGGCAAAGAAGAAGATACTCGAGTCCAAGCCGGACAATCTTGAATGGTTCTATTTTTAATAAAACCATATTGGTTCTTATGAATCAAAGAGGGTAAAACAAATTGCAACTGTTGGCTAGAACTTTTGTAATAACTTTTGACTGAATTATTTAACAAGGAGATGGGTGCAAGTCCGAGACCTTTGTTGGGTTGTCTTTCTTTGGCACCAAGGTGATGTAAGACCCATTGATACACTACATATTAATCTGCCTCGAGTGAAACTCACCGAACAACTGTAAAAATCTTGACAAATAATTGGCCAACACCTCTTCATGAAGTCTGTATTGAAGCCATCAGTCCTGGGGATTTATAAGAAGGCATATTTTTCACCACTTGATCAATTTCCATAGTGGAGAAAGGGACCACAGTTGAGAGAGATCTCTCGTGAATTTCAAAATAATCAGCCAAGTTAAAAGCGAATATCATAGAAATTAGAAGATCCCAATCTTTCTTTAAAAGAAGTCCAAATGAGTTCGACTTTACGGTTATGATCAAACACAAAAGAGTTCTTGCCATCATCTAAACAAGTAATCGATTCTTTACGTATTTGATAGTTGCATGAGCATGAAAGAAATGGGTGCCCTGCATCACCCAAGGTAACCCATTTAATTTGACCACGCCGCTTCCGGTAGCTCTTACATTTGCTTTTAACAAATGGATCGGATGGTTCTCCAAAATAGCTCTAAAATTCCATTCAACCGGTGAGAGATCCCCTGTACTCCTCTAGATGACCCAAGAAACCTATAACCAATTTGACCCGCTCAATAGAAACTTTCGGGTTGGATAAGGTGTGACTCAATCCTTGAGAGTCTTTTTCGAGATTCTTAAATTTTGAAGAGATGACTCGATTTTGCATCGAAAGAGGCTATGCTGGATGTCCAACCATTCTGAACCACGGACATAAAGTCATTACGTTGCATCCAAAAATTTTCAAAACGAAAGAGCTTTGCAATGAGGAATAGAAGTGCTTATGGAAACAAGGCACGGCATATGATCGAGGTTTCCTTTATTTGAGTGGTGACACTAGAGTTGGGATAAGAGAGAGTCCAACAGGGAGATGTAAAGAACCAATCAAGTCTTTCCAACAAAGGACTCTGGTTGTTTGTTGCTCCAAGTGAAATGATTACCATAGAGAGGCAACTCTACTAGCCCAAGCTTATCGATGGCATCATTGAACAAAAGCATCTCGAGAATAGTGCGCTCCTGGGCTTATTACGATCTCCGGGGTTCTGTGCAGTATTAAAATCACCCAAGTACTAGCCAATCAACGTATCGGGCATAACAATATTTTTAAACCAGGAAATAAAATCTCTCTTGCCATTTGGATGCAGGGGAGCATAAATATTAGTTAGAACCCAAGTTGAGGCATTGTGAATGGAGGTGAAATGGATACAAGTGGCAAAATGATTCTGGAAAATTCTATGCCCCTCAAAAAGAGATCCTTTCCAGATAACTATTGTACCCCCTGAAGCTCCCACCGATGGGAGAAAATCAAACATATTCAGATAAGGAGGACAGAAAAACCTGATAAAAGCAAGATCAAAGTGCTCACGCTTAGTCTCTTGCAAACACACAATATCACAACCACTTTGTACAATACTTGCGGTCTCGATGGCATTCCATTTTTTATGAGTTTATACCACGCACATTCCAACAAAGTATTTTCCAAGTTCTAGCATCCATTAAGGAAACGACAAAAAGCTTTTGAACAAAAAGCAACTTAGATAACTAAGCTACTAAAAGGAAGACAACAACATCAAGCTGCATTGTCTGGGCCATTAGAGGGCCCTTCCTTGTCCTTGGATCCCTTCTTCTTCCCTGCTCCCTTTGATGGCCCAACTTCATCAGAACCCTTCCTCTTCTTCTTGGGCTTGCTCACTGGGTCCTTTGCAGGCTTGGAGAGGAGGTGTACATCACTAAGGTGGGTAGGATCCATGTTGCAGAAGGTAGTTCCCAGCTCTCGAACTACAGAAGCAGAAATCAGAGGTGGCTTAACATCACATCCAGGATAAGATTTTTCTTTACAAGTACTTGGCCTAAAACCCTTGTTATTTGCCTGTATTCTAGAGCTTCTTCTAAGGTCTGAATCTGAGAGTATTTGCTTACCTCTTTTATTGGTTTTTGTGATTCCTTGTGCAGGGAGTGGCATCTGGGGGAGGGTGATGTAGGTTTTCACGGGTGCGATTATCATTTCCATTTCCATGAACCTTGCCTGTGAAGAGCTCTTGCATATTTGAACTCCAATTGCTCCATTTGTTACATCATGGTACGAATGTTCGGGGCAACAAAGTTTAGATATAGAAACAGTTGGAGCAGACTTAGGTAGAGAGAGAGAGAAGGAAAGAGTTACCGGGATAAGAGGCATTAAAGATTTGCCAAGCGAGACTTGAGGAAGCTTGAAGCCCACTCATTGGAGGCAGATTTAACCAAAGATCATAATGAAGAAATCAAGCCACTCAAGGAAGAATATTGGATGTGGGCAGATTGGAGTCCGTGCGAAGAAAGAAGCAAGTCGAGCAAGGGTAAAGGAACTAGGTCCCCTTACGAATAGCCGAGGATCTCCACACTCTTTCCTTTGTTTCCCAATCAAAATTACGAAAAGCAAAAGGATCTTCTGGCAATTGCTTAGACCCAAACTGTTCCACATCTTTGATTCCCAATGAGTTGCCCAAAGTGCTTGCAGAAGAGGCAATGAAAGAGCTAAAATCAATTCGAGACTTAACCTTTGAAGCTTAGAACTATTAAAAAATTTGGATCAACTGGGTTGAAAAAGTCCGAGCCATCACTTGTCTTTGATTTATTTCTCCATGTATTCTATTGACACTTAGGTTTGGATCCAATGTTCCTACACACAAATAAGATTAGGCTAAACGCGAGGGTGGAATCTATTTCTGAAAAACTCAAAAACTATGCAAAGTGGCGGGGAGTTCTTTTCGGCGCTCTTCATACTCGACCGACCATGATCGGCATGAACCTCTGCCAACTCAATCGTATCGCCCGTAATTCTTACGTTTAGGAACACATCGATCGTTTCTCGAGCTTGTCAACCAACTTACGACCTATGATTCCACGGTCACTCTTTTGTGTACATCACGTTTTGTTGATGGCTTACATTCAAAAATTCGTGTTATGTTACGGGTTCAACTTCTAGATACACTCGATATTGTGTATACTCATGCCTTACTACGGGAACATACCATCGAGCCATCAAGGAAGCGTGGAATCGGGGGGTGGCTTTCAACCAAGTGTCCACTTTTCACGCCCCGGCGTCCACCAAGCGTTGTTGCCGACAAGCCCATCTTTGAACAAAACCGATGGACAAGAAGTTGGCGGATCTCAAGGCTTTCGTTGCGGCGCATGGGTTCTGCGATCACTGCGGTGAGAAATGGAGCGATCACAAGTGCACCGTTGGCGGTCATTATCGAGTAATTAATACCACCAACTTATATCCAATTCATGAGAAGCAGGCAAACTTATGTCACATATACCTTTACTACTCACCTAGTTCCACTTGTATTCGAAGAAAATATGTTTTGCGAGAACAAACGTGGAAACAGGTGAAAAGTACGCCGAATAAAGGAGGAAAGCGCACGCCGAGGCTGGCGCTTTGGACAAGGGAATGCCACGGGCCAAAACCGCCGTAACCAGGCCAAAGCATCGTCGGGGACGCAACTCATAGTGGGCCCAAGCCCACTGGTGGAAGGCGCGCTGTACCGTGCGGGCCAAACTGGGCCGGGCCGCCGGCCGGCGCCGCCGCCGGCCCGGGCTCCGTTCCGCCGCGCCTTGTCTCGTGAGCTGTCCCGAAATAGCAGAGGCGGTTGCATGCGGTGTTTTCGGGACGGCGCCAAGAATTCCCCGCCAAAGTACTTTGCCAAAGACGGTTGCATCGCGGAAAAGGATGGTTGCATGTCGTTCCGCCAAACTTCTTGGTTGCATGTCATGGGAAATACTTTTGCCGCCAAGTTTGCATGCTAGAGGAGTCGGTTTTGGCCGAGAACAAGGAGAGCCCCCATTCTCCCATGCCTTCTCCTATATAAAGAAGTCCACTCACGCATTGTAACACACACAACACACAAGATCATTCTCCCTCCACTTGTTGCTTCTTCCTTTATTAGTTAGTATTAGGAGTGTGGGCAACATGTAGAAGATCAAGAACATCTTGAAGATATTGGTATGATCAATATAATTCTATTATGTTGGTTAATGCTATGTTCTTCATATTGTTCTTGTTCTTCATTTATCAATATAGCTATGAACTAGAGTGTAGTTCTTATGACATGATCTTGCCATATGGAACTTTGTGCTTAACCTATCATATATACATGTTTAGACCAAGAGCTAAGTTGAGATGTTGAGTTCTACCTTGAATTGGTCTTAGTTGCTCTTTTGGATTATAGGTCGCCGCCGCCTCGAGGCGGGTGCTCTAGTAGAAGGACCGAGGGACGGGTAAGCCTTGACGCCACGCTAGAGTAGTGGCCATAGTATGACATGGTGTCTAAGCTAGAGGTTACCTTCGACCGCTCCATATACGGACGACGAGGTGGTAGGCGGTGTGGTGACAGCCCCGTCGGCCCTTTGTAATCCCCCACGCCTCGTATTTGGGTAGATGCTATGCCAGTATCGCCGCGCACTGAAAAGGCCCTCCGGTGGTCGAAGTAAGAAAAATAGCAACCATGACTAACTTCACTTGGAATCTCTAACATTACAAAAAGCATGTATGTATATCTACTATCTTAACATAGCTATTTAGGATATGCCTACTCCTTGTTAGATTTATTTATCTTTATCCTTGAGATTGATTCAAGTGTGTGTGTCAAGTTATCTTACCATTTGGTTTATCCCTATTATGGATTGTGGTCTATTGCATAGTCGTGGTTATCCTCGCTCCATCTTCATATTAGAGACTTTACACCATGCCTTACCCTCCTAATAGAACATATTCATGATGGCGTGCATGTGCCGTAACCATTGTTCATTATAGGTTTATCTTAAAAGTAAAACATTAACAAAAGCTAGACATGTCTTCAAGTTAGTATGCACCTTTCGCACATAATTAACCATTCCAAAGTTAGATCAAGAAGACCATAGACATATGATGCTGAGGGCATGGAGCGACATCAACCAAAAAAAAAAAAGAGAGAGAAAAAATTTGATGTTAATCTTGCCTTGCTAAAAAAACACTATATATATAAATAAAATCACCACAAGCCTGTGCAGTAAAATTCTCAATGCTGAATCATAAATTTCCACGCCGCCATCCCATAGTGATAAGCATATATATATATATGTATACACACACTCAACTCTATGCAGATGGAGAGAAAGTCATCATCAAGAGAAAACATGATCATCATATATCTACAGGAATGACTCACGATGCATCACTCACAATTCAATCATAGAAATTGTGAAATGATAGACAATCAAAAGGTGAGAGAAACAAATCCTAAAAATAGCTGCTTTCCCTTTTCCCAAATTTTTATTTTCACCGCAGCATATTTTGATAGATTTTCTCACTATATCTCATTACTCGCTTAATTTCCCTTTTAAAATCCATGGCATATTTGTTTTAAAATGCATTCATCCACCCCATTTGCATTGTTTTGCATATAAAAATAAAAATGGTTTCTTTGTTTCATCCTTCAATGTTCATACAACCTTTGAATCAATATCAAAATTCTTCATTTTTCATGCGTACCATTCTCTATGCTAGTATGTGTTTTGGGTTTAGGAGTGTTGGTCATTCATGATGATCTCATACTCCCATAGGCTTTTAAATTAAGCATGGTGCTTAGTGTTAATTAGCCTACCTTAATCAGTATTTTGACATGGAGTAGTCCGGACTTTATTGAACTAAAACTATTAGTATAAATTTCGGGTTTGTATGCCTAGACTAACCCCGCAAGTATTTCTCAAAACCATAAGGGTAAGTCTTTTGAGGTAGATTCATAACAAAAGGGAAATCAAAGTTCATAGATGAACATTGAATAACCTTTGATTAGAAATAAAAATAATAATAATGACTAAATAAATAAATAAATAAATAATAAAAGAGAAAGAAGAAAAGGAGGAGTCGCTCTGTCGCATGAAGGCCAAGGTCCTGCTACGCTATACCGGTGAGTAAAGGGCGCAAGCCTCCCGCTGACTCGGGCGCGCGAGTTGGACTCATTAAGATACTCGCTGGAGGGTCAACACTGTAGTCAGCATATCTGTCACGGACATACCGCATCTCGTAAAGCAAAGGTAATGATCACCAACTTGTCTAAACCCGCGATCGACTCCGGATAAAATCATGTTTCCCTTGTTTGTGAAACATGGCCAGGTTTGGATGCATTCACATGGGCACATGTGGTACATCCATAGGGGTTTTTAAATCCCGCTATAAGCTTTTGCGGTTAAAATGACTTCTTTAATCAAAGTTAGACTTTGGCGTTTAATTTTAGTCAATGGACCTTGAGGTATTACCTCATGCTAGCCAGTAGAACTACTCTTTTCACTGGAGATAAACCAAGGATAGTCTTATAATTCATCTTACACAGTACTGCATTGTTTGAGTGAAGAGAAGTCTGCATGGAATAAAAAACCCCATCAAAGATCCTCCCAAAAATATAGTACCAAAACCTAAATCTAGCTCAAATAGCCACTTCACGCTACATATGTTCTTCTACTAGAGGTAATCCCTACGTAGGGATGGTAAGTCCACCTGCGTGATTTACCCATGTCATAACCATGCGGGGAGCGCGAGGCTACTAAATCTCGTCTTTTATGATTTCTGAGCTAGTTTGAGGAGGATCCCAACAAGGGATAGATTGAGACGTTTCAACTCGCGCGATAACTTCATCAAGAACTGAGTCACGCCGTCGGTAGAAGGCACGCATTCCGGTCGCATCACCCTCCGCTACTCCATCGGCAATCGAATCCTCGGGCTTCTATCAAGGCATGATGAGTAGTTCAAGCCTTGGCTGGCCCGCCTGAGGTGGACAATCAAGCTTATTGCCACAAAAGTTTAATGATGCTACATATACATACTCAAGTATGCAAGGTAATATTTCACCAACTCATTTTTACTGTTTAGACCAAGAGCTAAGTTGAGATGTTGAGTTCTACCTTGAATTAGTCTTAGTTGTCACGTTGATTGGCTGTGTTCACGCTTCACACGCGCGCGGGTGCTCTAGTAGAAGGACCCCTCGAACCGCAAGCCTCATGTCGATCACGCTAGAGTAGTGGCCACAGCGTGACATTACGGTGTCTGGGCTAGAGGTTACCTTCTGACCACTCCATACGCTGCACGGATCGCAGGTGGTAGGCGGCAGTGTGGTATACCTGTCGTCTCGCCCTTGTAATCCCCCACGCCTCGTCGCTTGGGGTAGATGCTATGCCGATATCGCTGGACGCACTCATGTGCGCCTCGTGGTCAAGTAAGAAAATAGCAACCATGACTAACTTAACTTAGAATCTCTAACATTACAAAAGCATGTATGTATATCTACCAAGCCTTAAATATAGCTATTTCAGGATATGCCCGCCCCTTATTAGATTTATTCTTTCACTCTTGGTTTATCTTTTATCCTTAAGATTGATTCAAGTGTGTGTGTCAAGTTATCTTTACCACTTGGTTTATACCGTTATGGATTGTGGTCTTATTGCATAGTCGTGTTATCTTTGTCCATATTCATATTTTCAGATACTTTTACACTCATGCCTTCTGCGGAAATACTGCATACCCCTCGAATACTTCCTCGTGAAAGCTTGTTGATATTTCTTGCCACGATCCCAATTAGGAAGGCTGAAAGAAATATATATGGGATATCTATCTAATCATCATGTTAGCTTGGATATGGGATTAACCTCTATGATCCAACAAAGCGGAGTTAGGGCGTGTTAGTAGCGGGTGTAAACTTAGCATCATTATCCATAGTGAGTTAATCTCACCAGATATGTACTCAAGGTATACCACTCATTTCTAGGCATTACCTATACACTAGTCTCAGCCACCCTAGCAATAACGCTCTAAAAGAAATGCGGGCATGGTATTCTTTTGATTGCCTTGATAAAAGAGTGAACATGATATCTACAAGCGCATCGCATAGAAATACTCACCGTAGCACTCTCACCCGAGTAATCCGTATCGTATTTATATTTTACCACAAGGAAGGGAGTCTATGAAAAGTAGAGAAAAGGATATCTAATGATTTATATTGTGATTTATTTATGAGATCCACCTTACAGCATTGTAATGCAGAGTAGCCATATGCATCTAACATTACTCAACAGATAAGTCACAGTGATAAAGATAATTATATAATTGATAAATACCCAAGTCTAAGATCATCATAAGCCACTAGTATCAGTACGAAGCTGTTAACATGTTATAGAAAGAATAGAATGAATATTCCTAAGATACTCCTAATCATATATATCAATGAATACTACAATTAGTGCAATACATATCTAGCTATCATGGCAAGGTTGGATTACTTACTATTGACATGGCAAGCATTACCAATAACAAACCAAGGACCTAAACTCTTCTGATCATTACCGTATTAATAAACTCGACTAGTCCTTACATCTCGAGGGTGGATTCCAGCGACCTCACCAGATCGCTTGCCACTCGCGATCTACCACACGGCTCGAATGTAGTGCAATTGCGGATAAACGTTGTATAAACACCACGCATTATTGCTTATCACCCACATAGTGATCATCTATATGGATGCTATACAATTCCATGCATAAAATATAAAGCAATCTTACTAAACTAAACATATAATCATAGCAAGCATAAACACATATCAATAAGAATATAATAATTATAAAGATCAAAGCCATAACAATTGTATTCTAAATATAAGAGTACTTACAGATCGAATACAAGAGAGAAGTCTCAAGAACGATGATCCTTGCTACTTCACTATCGAACTCAAGATGAACTTGATCTTCAACTAGAACTAGCTAGATAGCAAACTACTTCTAGTATGAACTAGGGCTTAGGTCTAGACTTACTGACTAGATGGGTATGAGTTGATGAATGAGTATGTTAATGAAATTGTTATCAGCCCCGGGTCACCGGTCTTCTTATATAGTACTTGGCGATGAACGCCAACCCTTGGATCAAACCCACCTTCAACAACGGTGTAGATACAACCTTAAAGTCGGTAGTAAACCGACCTAGAAGTCGAGACCGCATAGTGGGACTCACCCTCGCGCCCTCCTTCATTGCACCGGCACGCCGGGTGTCATGCCACCTTGGCATCCCGGCTTTTTCCTCGTGTGTCCTCCTGGTATCTTCTAGAATGTTTTAGTCCACTTGTTGAGTTACTTCCGCCTTGTCATCATATGTCTTGTATATTCTAACTTTCTCCATTCTTCTCGCATTTATCTATCAAGTCCC
>JADLZK010010048.1:0-67431 GCA_015847255.1 Hyparrhenia diplandra
TTGAAAGTGTTTGGTTGGAGGTGTAGCGGGTTGGGTTCAACCCCTGGAAGGAATATTCTTCTTAAATTCAGGTCGACCACGCCCCTCGTGAATCGGCCGATTTGGGTTTTGACCAACTTAGCTGCGAGTGGCCTAAAAGCATGCTAACTAGATTTATAAAAATAATGTTATAAACATTTGTGTCACATAATATATTTATGAAAAAATATAATTAAATGAATTTAATAATGTTTATTAATCACAAGTATTAGTATATCTTTTACATTTTAGCTAATTTTCTTTTTGAAAATCTTACCGACTCATCAAAAAATGAGATGTATAATTATTTAAGACAAGTTGGTATTTATTTTTTATTTTGGGTATCATGAGCCTGATTTTGGAATGAAAATATCTATACGTTTGATTTGTGATTTAGGATTTATATTATGCTTACACCTATACGTTTGAAAATATGTATCGTCCTTCATCCTCTTCCGGGCGTTGCGCTCTGCATCACGGCGTTCCCGGTGCCAGCGCACATCCTCGCCGAGATCAAGGCCGCTGGGCACCGACCTCGGCCGCATCGCCATGTCCGCCGCCATCGCCAACGACATGCGGCGTGGATCCCGCCGCCATCACCATCTCGGAGGTGGCGGCGCCGCTGCCGGCGGCGCGGGTGCTCCTCTCCGGGTGCTCTTCGTGCACTTCTCGCCGTGCGCCCGGCATGTGGTGGCTCATACGCACACGAGGGCGGCGGCGTCGACATGCGAGTCTCCTCATCCTCACCCGGCGTCATGCTACCGTGGCAGGGCCGAAGGTAGTGCGCAACGCCATTGGCATGCAGTTCCGACGGCCTCCATGTCACGGACGCCTCACCGTGGATCGCCAAGATGGTGCTCGTCGGAAGGTCAGCAAGAACCTCGTCTCCCTCATCAACATCGTGGGAGGCACCGTCTGGCCTTCGGCAGGCGATGTGCCTCATCACCAGCGCCCGTCCTTCGTCCCATGGCGGCGGGGCCCATCAATGTCGCCTTGTCGCTTTATGGCCATGGCGGTCGTGGCGCAGGCGCAGAAGGATCCGGGCTCCCTAGGGCCGGTCCGGCCTATCCTATGCCGGACTGAGGAGGCGGGTGGGGTCAAACTTGCGGCAGTCACGGGTTAGGCGGAATTTGCCCGGTGCGGCTTCCTTCTCCCGCGTGCGGCGGTACTGCGGAGGAACCCGGTCCGTGGCCATGGCGTCAGCGCCCGCGCCCATCGACGCGTAGCGAGTAGACAATGGAGTTCGGCCGTGCTTCCAGCGCGGTGGGTGAACTCGACCCTCCATGCACGGATCTGCCGCCTCAAGCACCAGTCAAGCTCCATGCGCCTTGTGCTCCCGTGCGCGGCGGAACCGCGACCCTATCTTGCATGGCGACCGTCTTGCCGACGCAGCCGCGTCCCGAAACATCTCTCGCGTGCACGCGGCCGGCGCCCCGATGTGGCCTCGCCCGTAGAAGGAGGCCCTGCATGGCGCCATTCTCCGGATCGGTGGGCGAATTTTTGTCCACATCCGATGTTGGTCTTTGAATCTTGTTTGCACCTTCCCTATATCTTGATGGATCGCATCGTTACATTTCTTGACTAGGCACTTCTGCGGTGTACTCTTTCACGCGAGGACGAGGTGCTTCTCCAAAGGCAACCATTTGGCGTCGCGATGCACCTGGCGACAAGATAAATTCTAGTCGGTGGTATATCTATCGCTAGATCTGATCCACATTCTTTTTTTGATCAAGTGTGGGCGGTTTGCCCACTCGCGGTGGGGGATGTCGGAAGGCGACATGACTTTGCCTTCTCGTCGGGCGTCTTGAGGTGGGGTGTCCATTAATCTCAATTCTTCGGCGCTATGGATGTCGGTTGATCTTTAGTACACATATCTTCATGTACTAAAGTTTTATTTTGTTCTTAGATTACGTAATAAGTTTGGGCGTGTGTGTGTGGTCATGCAGAGGCTTTGGCTGTGTGCGTTACCTCAGAGGCTGGAATTTAATTCCGTTATCTAAAAAAAAGGTCGTATGTACAGAAATTCTGACAGAATTGATCAATAACTAAACACTCTATTGATAGATAACTAAACACGGGAATGAAATCATGTATCGCACTCACTGCTGGATGTGGTGTCCCAATCAAGCTCTTGTACTAGTTGCGGCCCCAACGTGGATCCGTATATGCTCAGCAACACTGTAGGTCCTTTTTCCATCAATTTGCATTAGGACCTGGCCGGCCGGACTGGACATATCTTTTCCACGCCAATCAATACGGGATCAATCACAGAATTGGTTCTCTTGCATGAATGAACAATGTCCTGGCCACATGCTACTGCTGCTGCTGCAACTAGTGATTCGTTTTAATTTGTTGTGGGTAATTATCATGTATAAAGTGTGAAAATAGCTTCTATTGAATGCATGCATGCTCTATATAATAATAAAGACAACATGGTAAGTTGGTAACCATCCTTTATTCTCGGGCACAAGGCTGCAGAACGAAGAAGGATGTATTTTGGTGACGTGTCGAAAAAGACAATCCTAAATCGTGGGCCCCTACCGTGCATGGAACGTGCACGTTGCAAAACCAAAACCCCTAAATCGTGGCCCTTTTTTTTTTGATCTAGGTTTCCGCCCCTATTTTGTTGGCCCTTTATTTTGCATATTTTGCATTTGCTCCAACAAAAGCCCATAAACCAAAAGATTTCAAATTCTCTTCATAGACAATGACTATTGGGACCCACCTGTCATATTTAATCTCTCACCATATGAGCTATGCCAACGCACATAGAGCATGGGAGCACCACATGGCCTTTGGCCTCGAATGGTGGCGGGACGGGAGGGGAAAGAGCCGCGGTGGCGGGCGAAGGTAAAGTGACCCCGGGCCTGTCATGTGTTTGGGACGGCGATGGCGAGAGACTTGCAGGGGAGGGGCGTAGCCTCAGCGGCCCGGGCCAAAGGGAGGGATAGAGATGGTGGTCATGGCGGGCCCTCATTGTAGCGAGGAAGCCACCGCCGGGAGGTCGCCGCACCACCCGGCGGTGGGAAAAGCTGGATTGAAATTACCCTGGTGCCACACCTTTAAAAGTACATGTGTTTAAGTATTTGTCGTGAGAAAATACACTGTTAGCAAAGGAGAAATCGGTTTGGACCACGGTGCATGTGCACGGGGGGGTTGAACGATGGCTTCACCAGCGACCACCGGGGATGTACACACGGGGTCGCCGGGCGTCGAAGGGAGGGGGGGCCGTGTCCATCTGAAGCCGATGACCCAACAAATTTGATGGCTCGAGGTGGATTTTGTTAGCCCATCAAATTTAGGGTCCATAATAGGAGCCCCGCACGAGTTGCTCCTAGACCCATAAGTGATAAATGCGGACCATAGCCACAAAAATAGGGCCATATACGGCCAGTTCATATAATTTTGAATTAAACAACAATGAACAATACCAATTTCCTTTGTTTAACTAGTGGAAATTTGCATGGGGAGGCCATGGCCCACTTTGGCCTTAAACAAGATTTCCCCTTAATTAGTGGGCCCAGTCAGGACACTATTAGAGTGCTATTGGGTCTTTATAGGATATAAACTCTTTAGTGCACTACTAGATAAATGAACTTCCCGTGGCGGGCAAAATCGATTTTCGGGCGGTTTTCTGCCGCCACCAACATAGGGTCACGAAAATGGAGGAACCGGTGGCGGTTGTTTTGCCCGCCACCGTTAATAAAAAAACCCACGAGCCCACAGGGGCCATCCAAGGCCCGTCCGCGAGCCCATCCGCCCATTTATCGGCGTGGTGCCCACGCCGCCGCCCGTCCGGTCGGCGTGGCTGCGAGATCCGGCCACCGCGGTTGTAGATCCGGCAAGCTTGGGGAGGGGGGGCGCCGCCGCCTGGAGCTCGGGAAGGGAGCCACACCGTCGAGCTTAGGGAAGGGGTCGTGCCGTTGTCCGGGGAGGGAGGGCCGCCATGGGCGTGGATCCACCGCCTCGGCCCTCGTGCCTGCGGCCGGTGCGCCCGGCCTTGTTGGGCCCTCGCCGCGCCCTCAGCGCCCCCGCGGGCGTGGCCCGGCCTTGTTGCCTGCTCGAAAGTTGAGAGAGAGAGAGAGAGAGAGAGAGAGAGTGAGGGGCTGCTGGCGGTGGGGAGATGGGTTAGGGTTTGCCTCCTACATTATATCTTGGGAAGTGGAAGTCGGACCACAATGGGTCTGGTTTGCTTGTTGGGCTAGACCTCCTTTCTTTGCGGGCGGGTTTTTAGAAAAACCACCACGGTTAATTGATTTATCGTGGTGGTTATTATAAGTTAATAAAAAAATAACCGGGTACGGTTAATCATGATATTAACCGTGACGTTTTTCTAAAAAAACCGTCACGAAAAATGATTTCGAAACGATGTGCAAAATCAGTCTAATCAGTAGTAGTGGTGGGATCTATATAAGTGATGATGGGCGGGCGTTAGCGCGAGACAGACAAGTCTAGCTCCTCTCCACAACTCGTCACCGGCTCATCGCCACCTCCTCCTTCCCGGCTGACCGCATGCCCGGTGCACGCAACCAGCAGTTAGTGGCAACCAGTGTCCGACGATCGACAATCCATGATCCATCCCTCCGTTCTCATACGTTTTGGATTCCGTGGAGATGCTGCTACTGTGTTGTTACGGCATTGGCCATCGACGAACACACGTACAAGCATGACAAAGTGCTGACGGCTATTGTTGGGTTGCGAGGACGAGTACGTCTACTTCCACTACATCGACGCGCACGATGATATTGAACCGGGCTGCTCCAACTTATCTTCCACTGAGTTGAGCGTCAAGTGGTAATAACGATCTCTGATTTCATAGTCGCACATATATATATGTTGTCTTGTTTCAACGTGGTGGTGACATAATGAAATATGCTCACAAAGCGCCGGTCCAAGCGTGATCAGCCCACACAGTACAGCGCCGCAATGAACCAAGTCGTGCTACACTTCTCTAGCTTGGGGTCAAAACTAGGGTGGACGCTACAAGAGCATTTGGGAGAGAAAGTTGATAAGGCATGCACATGGCTGAGGACCACGGAAGATCGAATCCATCAAACTGTATAGGCACTTGCAAGAGAAATTATTGCACACAATCAGGTGGTGGCGCAGGCTTAAGCACTGGGCCACTTGCATCCATTGACACCTTAATGATGAGAGCACCAGGTACGACTTGGTTCATGGCCGATGGCGATGCATATGCATGGCTTGGCGCCTAGCTACTACTCTCCCCTTGCATTATATATGCTCATATGCAGCATAACTCAACACACAAACGAATAGAGTGTCTTGGGGTTATGTCTTCAAATCGTCTTTGACATAATTATGTTTGGTTGTCTACATTTTGTCGAATGTATCATTTGTCGACATGTTATATTTCTACTAGTAGAGATATATATGGGTGAGACACTTTTTTTTTTTTGCCCAACCTTGTGTAAACCTGCATTGTCTAATGTATGATTGAATCTGGCATGCTAGCTAATGCTACATTTAGCTTAGCCACGCTTTTTGAGCATTGAGCGAGGCTTTATAAAGGCATCTCTAATGTATAGGATCAACTCCGGACTTAGGGCATGTTTGGTTTTCAAGGGACTAGGGATTAGGGAGTAATTTTTAGTCTTATTTAGTCCCTGTTTCAATAGACTCTTGGAAGAGACTCGGGACTAATTTTTAGTCCCTAGTCCATGAAACCAAACGCCTTATACAATGATATGGTGTCAAATTTATATATAGTTGGGACCCATATAGAGAATATAAAATGGCTGACCTCTTTCTCTCCCTCCTGAGAAATCCAGTGTCCACTCGCCTCTTTTCCCCCTCCCTAGGTGGCTTGTGTGTGTCTCATACACTCCCCGCCGAGACTATGTAACTCCTTTGGTGTTGGTGCCCCGTAACTCCATTATGTGTCAAAGCACCACGACTCCTCCACTCCGGCGCCACACAACTCCTCCCCTCCGAACCGCTACACCTAGAGTCAAGATCACCTAACCCAGCGTGTTTCGGAGGCAATTAAGTTCACCCAAGCTAGGATCCCTTCTCCTCGGCGGCGCTACACCCACTAGTGCCTTAGAGGATCCTGTCTTCCTACTACCCAGTGGTGCCTCGAGGGATCTGTCTTCCTACTATGCTCAGGACATATCTCGTGCACGCCACTTGCCTAGAGGCGTGAGGTCATCCTCCTTCTCCCTCTCTCCTATGGCACCTTCTCCCTTCCTACCTTGACGAGATGACGAGAAGGAGCATCAGATCCGATCGCGCGGCACATTAAGGACAAGAGGAGGTGAAAAAGGAGAGGGCGATCAAAAAGGAAAAGTGTTTTTTAATTCAAAGGACCAGATTCTATACATGGAGCCAAATTCTATATAGAACCGGTGTCACAACGAATAAAACGGGTCCAAAAAGAGCCAACATATAAAGCGGCTCCAAAAGAAATTGGACCGTACCGACCTGAAACCTCCATTGTGAATGTTGTAAGAGCCTATTGTAGACGATTAAACATGAGCAAACCACATTCTACAGATCTAGCAGAGAGGTAACATTGTGATAAAGCACTCGACAACGAGTGAACCAGTGTACAGTAGTACTTGACTTGGCAGGTGAAAAGTAAAATGATCGAATGGAATCGGGTGTCGATTTCAGCCCAACCAAGCGTGCGTACATCGTACAGTACTAGTACATCCATTATTCAGATCGATTGTCGCTCTCTCTCTCTCTCTCTCTGCTAGAGAGATTTACCGGTCTGTGTTTTCACTGTCGTGTGCTCCGGCCTACGCACTCTAGATAATGGCGACACGAGGCAGCGAGGAGGCTCTCTCTCTCTCTCTCAGGTGGATCGGAACCTGCCGGCAGCTGCAGATGCCGCCGTCCGGCCCCGGCCACATCGAAGCGACAGGGCACGCGTGCGTGCTTGACAGCTGCGCAGAAAAAGAGGACGAGAGGGAAGAAGACGACGATTTCAATGTGGCTTTAGCTTTTTGCCGTCGCTGTGACGGGTCACGTCGCCATTGACGCCTCCATTGTACTGCTGCTCCTGTGCTCGCCGGGCCGGCAACCACTGTTTGGTTGGGCCGGCCAACGTACTGGCCTGGCCTGCCGGACCGTCGTGACACCGATATATCGATGTACACTACAGTGCAGCCTCCCCTCTCCTTTGCAATTCCTTCGCTTCCAGTACCGGCTCTCACTTGTTCTGTTGGCAGCGCCATCCATACCTCCCAACCCCAGCAGGACATGTATGATGTATGTACTGCAGATGGAGTTGAGCGTTCTGCGGCAAATTTTATTTACTACTCTATATAAAAGAAGGATATAAATAAAAATGATAAGAGTACGATTTCTTTTTTGGTATTAACTAGTCCCAACAAAATGGGTACAACTTGGATATATTGAGTTATTGACCGCTCAACTAACAACAACATCGCACAACTCTCTCGATCAGTGTTTCGTTACCAGCTGGCCAATCTTTGTCCAAGTTTTAGCAGGTCAACTTTCTAATTAACGTGGGCTTAGACGGTCAAACCAACATTAGCTGCTCATGCTTAAAGCAATTTGGACATGGTCCCCTACTTGAGTCTGCATTGCTAAATATAAGTGTGCAAGCTAAAAACAAAACTCCAAAAGCTAGTGCTCCTATTAGAGCCATCAGATTTTTGGGTAGGCACCCAAATCCTCCTCAATGACACTACTCCGGTACCCAAAAGTCTGTTTTGGCTTTTTCTCTCCCCACCCGCATGTAAAACCCCGAGCACTGTCCACCACCAATGTCGTCGGCCTCTCCCCTCCCTCCAGTGAATTCCTTCTCTCATTGTGCTCCGAGTTCTATCCCTGTTCCCCTCGTCGCACTCACACCCGACTTCCATCCCCGCTCCTCACGTTGAAAGTCGACGCTCTTCCTCCAATTACAAGTGTTTAGTCGAGAAAGTCAATGACAAGCTGGTTGTCTCCTAGGTGTTATTCTCTGATAGAATGAATTTGAGGGGCTGACTCACAAAAAATTAGAGCCCTTAAAGTTGTGAGCTTCAGATGATAAGTAGGATCATGTTTTAATAAAAGCTTAAAAGGTACTTACTCCGTTCCAAATTATAGTTCACTTTGGCTTTTCTAGATACATTGATTTTGCAATGCAACTAGTTATACACTATGTCTAGATACATAGTAAAACAAATAGATCTAGAAAATCTAAAGTGAACTACAATTTGAAACGGAGGGAGTACTCCCGTACTTGCTCTCTTAGCTAGCTTGCTAAGACAGACCCAAAACATTGAACCAAACACACCTATACAGTTGCTAGAGGTTACCGCCCATGCACGAAGCCGGTGACGTCGCTGCAGCCGCCAAGTGAAACGATGCGTTAGCCGGAAGGGGAAAGGAGCCTCATCCCTGCCTTGCTCGAGCCCACACGAACCTCTGGCACTAGCAGAGCTCCGTCCACGATGAGGACAGACGACAGCGGACTGGGGTAGGACACCGTCCACACTCCACACCACGCTGAAGACTGGGTGAAAAAGACGGCTTTTATTATCGCTCAAGCGACACACAACACAACCAGCCGCAAAGGGTCACACCACAGTATCACACTGAAAAGGAAACGCTCCAAGAACTGATCACCGGCGTTCTATCTTTAAACAGGCCCCAGGTGGGCTGGATTCACGTTACCCCAGCCGAAGCCGAACAAGAGAGTTTTCCGCTCAGTTCCGCAGTGTGCAACCACAGCACTGCTTCAACCCTTAACACCAACTGTTGAGAGAATCTGGGATGACTTTTCTCCCATGTCATTAGCCAAAATTTACCACTATCAATTACAGGTGTTAAAAGGGAAAAAGAGAAAGAAAAAAGGAATCTGTAACGGAACTACGATAAATTATCTCCCTCTCAACCCTAGAACAACATGTATGGTATCAGCCTACAACAGCCTGCCTGCGGTGCACTGCCACCTGATCCTGCACGCTGGAAACAGTAAATCCACACATCTCAAGCCCTTCTCCACCGTCTGGAGCCAAATCACACCTCTTCCCACCTGTTCCTATCTCTCACTTCAATTGCAGCATTGCCACACAACTGTCCCCAAACCAATGAACTATACACTGTCGGGACCGGGTTTAGGCTCAAAATTTGCCTCCACCACCTCCTCAAGTTGGAATATCAGAATCTATGTCTGTACTTGTATCTAATCTATCCTCCTGTATCCGCCGGTAAAAAAGAACATAAGCCGCTGATGTCTTTATACTGTCCTCGGTTATAGGACCCACATGACGGTCATCGAAATCATACCAACCCTTTTTCCCTTCATGCTGCACCAAAGCAAGCACATTGTAAGCGCATATACCTTATAGCCCCAGCGTGGAACAAAAATGGTATTCTGAATGAGAAAACAGTATATGGTCCTACCAATTGCCAATGATATAGAAAAACAGATGTATCCAAAAGGCACAGTTGGGGAGGAAGAGAACTCACATAAACATAAGCTGTATAGTGACCACCTCCCAAGCTTCCATAGTGGTTGCTAATAGCATACAGTCGATAGTTGTGAGGAACATCTTGGCATCTGTGACCGATATACTTTGACAGGTCAAGATCATGAATCGGGAAGTCCACAAATGTCTCCAACTTGTTTTTGGTGTACCGACTGTACGAAAAAAATCTTTTCAGGTGTATTATAAGGATTTCAGGTAATCTCCAAAGGTCTAACTTCTTACTAGCTTGTTGATGCTCTTTACAACCTGGGCAGTACCTGCAAATTAGAGGGAGAACAAACTTACAACTAAAGAGGAACAAGTGCGTGCGTGTGCGTGCGTGTGTGCGTGTGCGCGGTGCCAGTTTCACCATTCTACATCTACATTATTTTTGTGTGTGTGCGCGCCACAGTGCCAGTTTCACCACTCATTACAATTACAGTACTGTGTGTGTGCGCGCCCACAGTGCCAGTTTCGCTATTCAGTACAACTACAGTATTTCTACTCTTTAAAATAACAACTATTCCAACAACACAATAATATTCTACCTTGTACTGTGCTTTGAGACCGTACACAAGACAATGTAAAAAACACTGTGATATAATAAACTGCTCCTTATGATGAAAGAAAATTACCACATGTCTTCTGGGCCTAATGGTTCTTCCTTAATAAAAAGCTTCCAGACATGCATATAGAGAACATGTGTCCTGTGGCCTCCTAGAAAATAGCACCGCTTTTGTAAACTTCTGGAAGAGAATCCAAAGAACTAAGATCATATTGATCCAATCCATTGTCCTCCCAACACACAGCCACATGCAGACGCTTATGCGGATCTTTCACCGTAATGGATAGCTCCATTTCTATCTTCATGCGTTGGTCTGGGAATCTCTCATTAGTCAGGAAAAACTGCATCACGTCTTCAGTCCCTGTGTCATCCTCAACAGAATTGTTGTTTATAGTGGTGGGCTCTGAGGCATCAGAGCTCATATTGCTATCTGCAGTTTCATCAACTAGACTGCTTTCGCCAATTGTTTTATCAGCATTGGCAACATCATCTCTTGATACTCTAAATGGAGCCATAACCTTCATGAAAAGATCGCAAATAGTACTTCCAGTTACGGTGTCAGGAAGGCTTGACACAAGTGGAGTGCCAAAAAGTCTTCCATGACTTCCGCCCAAAATTGGCAAGGGGCGACCTGAACATGAAAGATGATTTTGTCATAAGGAGATTTCTCAATGTCTTTTTTTACCACAAAAGTGGAAACTTATGACGGAAGTCTTTATCTGCATTTGGTTTCAACTTTCAACCACTATAGATTTGATTGATATTTAAAAACCAAAGTAACACACCGTACAGAATGATTGTACTTACTCCATTCGCTGGTTTCTGAACACCACAATAGGAGCATCCTCACTATCTTTAGGAAGCCGATATGCAACCAAACGATCTCCATCTCTGATCAAGGAGATGACTTCAGAAGGTTCATCCAAGTACCGAATAAGGGAATTGTTGTATACCTAGATAGTGATCACCAAACAGTAAGGAAATATGAAGGGCATGGTTCGCAGCTGTTGAAATAATGATTCTGAAGGAATAATGAATACCTCAGCAACTAAGAGGCGCTCATCATCTCTCAGCGAACAAGCATTGCTTAATATATTAATAAGGGTCCTTGTATCTCCAGATTTCGGTACACTAATCGTGTAAGGAGATGGCCCGCTGGTGCCATCAGTGCTGAAGACTGTTATGGTCATTGTTCTCATCGTTGTTGTAGGCAGGGGCAAAGACAAATACATAAACGGGTCAAATGTTACAGAAACTTTCTTGCAGATGGGGCAAACTAATGTTGACTTGTACTGACCCTGTGTTGAAACACCAAAAACAGTCAAGATAGAGGATAAAAAAAGCATGTAAACTAAAGTACACAAAAAGACAACCATGCCACTATGCACATTTGTAACATATACGCAATTACACAAATAATGGTAACTGGCACATAAATTGCATGGACTGAAAAAGGAATGTACTTTTGTCCAGCCTATATCCTGCCTCTCCACCAGAATAACAGCTATATAGATGTAACAAAAGTCATCAATCAATTAAATGGATCAGGAGAAATTCTTGTAAAAAAGAAGTCTGAGAGTGAGGCAGGTGTTAACTAAGCAAGGGCTCAAAACCTCCTGTTCGTTTAGGATCAAGGTTTGATAAAAGGAGACAAATGATGACAATGGACTGTCCAGTAATAGGCAATTGGCGCAGTTTAGTCAGGGGTGCAAGGCGGTTGTCCGCGAAGTTATGTGGGTAACCCACAAATTATGTCTATTTGCAGATTCAAGGACAGCCCAACATGCATCCCTATTCCCTTGTATAGTGAAAAGGTATATCAAGTAGCCAGTGTAGTGAAACTTTTGGTGATATTGAATGACCCTTTTCTATACAAATTAGGTTACTTTGGAGTGAAACTGTAGAATTTCATCCAAGTCATACATATTGGCTGCAATAAACCATTAGCACATCCAAACCTTTTATAATCTTGCAACATTAATTGTTCTGAAACTTCAAAAAGTAATTAGCACAGGATCCTTTCCTAACACATACATATGAAGAGAAGGGAAAGTACTGATACACAACAGGTAATATAAAACAAAGGAGACGGAAATTGTTATAGAAGAATGTCATGTCTCGAATAGAATCTGTACACTCTTTCAAAACTAACCTGGCAGATATCAACGATGATAGAATCATTTCGGGGCTAAATGGTTGCCCCAGTACTCATCTGCGACCTCCTCATCCGGACGGCCATCTGAATCCTTTGCTTCAGAATATGGTTTACATTTGACACGATTCAAATCTTCATGGAGTCCATCCAATAGGAAAGCAAGAAGCTCCTACATATGTATGACACATAAAACAAATCTGAGAAACACTTTCATTGGCATTGCAAAACACTTCAGGTAGGTAATATACAAGTTATTGCTAAAAAGCCAAGTAACTAAAATCAGTCCCCAAATAAAAGTCCCCTATTGAAACACAATAAGTTCTTGATATTTCAACTCATAATCCATATAATTAGAATCTAATATCACACAACAAAATAATACAAACATATAATCCAAACATATAGATCTTGCTTCCATCTCTACAGCTTCGCGGGGGAGCTAGCTAGGGACCTCGGGTTCGTGGTCGACCTTGCTGCCATCTCGCCGCAGCGGCGTCGATCCCCTCAAGCTCTACGACGAAGCATGGCTTCAGGATCCGGATCCTGTGGTCGCGGATTCGGCGGCCCACAAGGCAGTAGCTCCCAAGCCCGCGCGGCCGGCTCCATCGGCGGTCACGGCGCCCTCCTCCTTTCGCAGCTCAACAATCCCACGTTCGTGGCTTTTGCCAGGCGGATCTGGTCGCCCACCTGATTGATAACGCCGCCGACGGACGACCGTCGACGTGGCGCTCGTGTTCGCCGCGACGCGAGCAAGAGGTCGACCGCGTGATCCGTGAGAACAACAAGCGCATTCAATGGATCAGATTAGGCACGCAGTACAACACCGAAAGGTCGAGGCTCGATCCACCGGGCCACCGAGACGGAGGCGCGCTTCGCTAAGTCCAGGGTCGAGGAAGACGGGGAGCTAGCTAGGAACCTCGGGTTCGTGGAGGACCTTGCTGCCATCTCGCCGCACCACGACGATTCCCTCAAGCTCGCGACGAAGCATGGCTTCAGAATCTAGATCGTGGGTGCGGATCCGCGGCGCCGAGTAAATAGCTCCCTTGCCCGCGCCGCCGCAGCTCGCTTCGGCCGGTGACGACGCCCTCCTCGCCGCAGAACTCAACAATCCCACGTTTGTGGCTTTGCCGCCGGCGGATCCGTCGCCCACCGATTCGAACGCCGCATGGACGACTTCGTCACGCGGCGCCGTGTTCGCCACACACGAGCAAGAGGCCGACCGCCGATCCCGTGAGAACAATGAGCGCATTATCGGTCTCTTGGATGAGATTAGAACACGCGCCGAGTACCGCAGCCAAAAAGGCGGAGGCTCTAATCCACCGAGACTCTTGCGAGACGGATGCGGCATTGTTGTGGTTAGTCCCACATCGGATGTCGATGGTGGGGAGCACAAGATACAAGGTCGGGCGGTCCTCATCTATCAAGGCTAGTCTTTTGGGTTGAGTTAGGCCCGTGGCCCGGATATGTGTGTGCTACGTGGACCTATGGAGGCGCCGGTTTCGCGCGTCTGGCGAAGTTGGGCGAACGGAAGCCGAGCTAAAGTCTCGGTTCCAACAATGGTTATGGGCCCACACCACACTTCCACTCCATGGTTATGGGCCCACACCACGCCCGCCGCTGCGTGAACTCGGAGAAAATCTCGGTAGGATCACAAAAATCGAGGGAGCCCGATCCGCGGGAGCCCCGTCAATGACAAATGTCTTAGCCACACAAAAAAAGTGAGTTAAAAAGAGTCAGACCCAATGTGTGACCACGGGGGAGATTGTAGGGGTTAGTCCCACATCGATAATCGAAGGTGGGGAGCACAACATATAAGGTGGGGCGGCCCTCACCTATCAAGTTATTCTTTTTTGGGTTGAGCTAGGCCCAAGACTTTTTTTCGGATATGTGTGCTACGTGGGCTGTGGAGGCGCCGGCTTTGGCGTCAACGAGGTGGGCTGAAACGAGCGCCGGCCCGAAGTCTCGGTTCCAACGGCGTTGCGGGCCAAGATCCGCTAGCTGCGGTCCTAGGTTGAGGAAGGCGGGGAGATGGGTAGGGCCTACGTTTCGTGGTCGACCTTGCGGCCATCTCGCCGCGTGCGTCAATTCCTCAAGCTCTACGACAAAGCATGGCTTCGAGGGATCCGGATCCGTGGCGCGGATCCGGCGGTTCCCGAGGCGTAGCTCCCAAGCCGCGCCACCCGGCTCCATCGGCGGTGGCGACGCCCTCCTCCCTTCGCGGCTCAACAATCCCACATTCGGCTTTGGCGGCAGCTGATGCAGTCGCCCACCTGATTCAATAACGCCCGCCGACGACGACCGTCGACATCGCCGTGTTCGCCACACACGTGAGCAAGAGGCCAA
Source organism: Hyparrhenia diplandra (assembly GCA_015847255.1). Taxonomy (NCBI): domain Eukaryota; kingdom Viridiplantae; phylum Streptophyta; class Magnoliopsida; order Poales; family Poaceae; genus Hyparrhenia; species Hyparrhenia diplandra. The sequence goes on from JADLZK010010048.1 coordinate 14,531, forward strand.
CAGCGTGATCCGTGAGAACAACGGCGCATTCGATCTCTGGATGAGATTAGGGGCGCGAGTCTGGCGCCCGAAAGGCGAGGCTCGATCCACCGGCCACCGACGGACGGAGGCTGGAGGCGGAGTTGGGGTTAGTCCCACATTGGTAATCGATGGTGGGGGAGCACAAGATATAAGGCGGGCGGTCCTCACCTATCGGGCTAGTCTTTTGGGTTGAGTTAGGCCCACGGCCTGGATATGTGTACTACGTGGGCCTGTAGAGGCGCCAGCTCTCACGTACAGCGAGTTGGGCTGAAACGGAAGTCAAGCCGAAGTCTCGGTTCCAACAACGGTTATGGGTCCACACCACGCTTCCGCTGCGTGAACTCGAAGAAAATCTCGGATCACACACAAACGAGGGAGCCCGATCCAGGGGAGCCCTGTCAATGACAGATGTCTTGGCCACACAAATAAAAATGTGAGTTAAAAAGGGTCAGGCCCAATGTGTGACTACAGGGGAGATTGTTGGGGTTAGTCCCACATTGGTGATCAAGGTGGGCAAGCACAACATATAAGGCGGGGCAGCCCTCACCTATCAGGGTATTCTTTTGGGTTGAGCTAGGCCCAAGGCCTGGATATTTGTGTGCTACGTGGGCCTGTGGAGGCGCCAGCTCGCACGTACAGCGAGTTGGGCCGAAACGGAAGCCGAGCCCAAAAGTCTTGGTTCCAACAGGCGCTGCGGGCCAAGATCCGCTTGCTGTCCCTGGCCGAGGAAGGCGGGGAGATGGCTAGGGACCTCGGGTTCGTTGTCGACCTTTTGCCGCCATCTCTCCGCGCGTCGATCCCTCAAGCTGCGACGAAGCATGGCCGGGATCCGGAACTCGTGGCCGCGGATCCGCGGCTCGGCGGGGAGCTCCCAAGCCCAGCGGCGCTAAAGCTCCATCGGCCGGCCACGCGACGTCCTCCTCCCTTCGCAGCTCAACAATCCCACGTTCGCGGGCTTTGCCGGCGGGCGGATCCGGTCGCCCACCCGCAATCGCCGCACGGACGACTTCGTCGGCGTGGCGCTCATGTTCGCCGACGCCGCGAGGAAGAGGCCGACCGCGTGATCCGTGAGAGCAACGGCGCATTCACAGTCTCCTAGAAGAAGCGGCTCCGATCCACCGGGCCACCGAGACGGAGAGCGGCGCTGCGGGCCAAAGACGCTTCGCTGCAGTCCTAGGTTGAGGAAGACCGGGGAGATGGAAAGGAAGACGTCACTGGCCGCTTGCCGCAGGGGAGAGCCTCCACTAGTCACTGCCACCGTGTGCGCCGCGCGAACCCTATCGCAGCGGGAGATAGGAAGGAGGGGCGGCTGAAGGGTGGCCATGGGAAGGAGGGGCGAAGCTGAAGGTGGCGTCTTGCCGAGGAGAGCACGCGACCGGATGAGATGACCGCGGCGCGTCGCGAGCTCACGAAAAGAAATTACCGCAACAGCGGCGTCCCCGCGAGTGAATGGGTAAGGTGAATTCACAGGTGGTATTCTTGTCTTTTGGCCTGCCCCTCTTTTTTTTTTTGTTTTTCACCATTTAAAAGCAGCAGAATTAACGGTGTTAAAAGGAGGGTAGACGAGCATTAGTTCAAAAGAAAAACGATGGTAAAATTGTAAATTTAAAGAATGAAGGTAAACAATAAGGTCAGTCTCAATGGGGTTTCATGGAGTGTTTCATGCACATTTAATAGGGTGCCACATCAACTTTTTGCATGAAACTGGGAAGAGAGAAAAGGGAAAAGTTTAGCTGAGGTTGAGGCTGTCATTAGCAAATGAGTAGTAGGTGGAATTAATTCAGCTATAATCTTTTATAGTTGGAACAAATTAATTTTCGATCCATGGATATCATATATTTTATTGGGATGTAGAGAATACATACATATATTATCAAAAGATATGGTATATCTCACACAAGATATCTACATATTTATTAATATAGACGTTAGATTTGTCTTCATGCTAGTAGGAAAATGATGGTTACTTTTTGCTACCGAGAGACCATGGCACTCAATGACAATGACAGATGGGACCTTTGTGGTAATGTGTTGCACTTTGACCCAGTGGGGCCTTATCTCATGTCTAGGGCTACATAGAAGGAAAGTAGCTATAAGTAATAGTAAACTATATGCCAAAACTTTATACAACTTACATATTTAATTTACAACATTCATATTGTTCCCATTGGGGTTTAAAACGAGGATAGAATCACCAAATTCCCTTATACATTAGCACCACCACATCTAGTGTTGGCTACTTAATCCCAAAGCATAGTAGGATCAAGTGGGCTATATAGCCAGCTATGCATGGAGCTCAATAAAGAATAATTTGGGAGTGTGTGCTTTAGAGTCAAGATGTTTAAAAAACCAAACTAACCTGTGAATCATGTTGATTAAAGCCACTGAATTGGGGAGCAAAGCGTCCAAGTCTGGCCTTGAATTGGCGAGGAGCAACAGGGGTTCTATCAATAGCCCATAGCTTCCTCAATAAATCACCAAATGCACATGCAAGTTCCCCCTGTTTAAGAAACATTTTGCAATTGAAATAAAGAAATAAAAGTAATATCAAACTCCAAGTATAAATACACTATATTAACTGTTAAAAAAAATTTACCTTCATCCCTAGTGGGTTAAGTAGGTTTATTTCTTTATGGAAATCACCAAGGAAATAGTCAACCAGCTTTGAAGTATGAGCCAAGCACTGGACTGCACTGTTCATGAAACATGTGTTTCCCAGATTGTCTAATCCAGTTAGACCAGAGCCAACTTGCTTACGGCTTCCACTTGATGAATCCAGATCCATGTCCATAGTACCACCATTGCTAACACTTGAGCTACCTAATGTTAATGCTAACTCATCTCTTTTCCCATCAGAACCATTAACAATAGGTTCAGACATATCATAAATGTGTATCTGTAGAGGCATCTGAAAATGTGAAGTAAAGTGTAAACAACATATACTACAAAAGTGTAAGCAACACATATGAGAAAGATGCAATCACAAGAGCAAACTGTCCAAAAGCTAAGTTTGAAGAAGTGCAAGCTAGATAATCTAATCTAAACAAAAGGGACAAATTATCTGGTCAATCAGTGAGCCAAGTCACTGTGAATAAGATAGCAGAAACCAAGCCATCTATAGCCTGAACCCCTATATTAAAGTATGTGGTTGACACTTGACAACTAACATCAAAGCCCCAAATAACAGAACAATATACATTTTTAATAATAAATCATGCATACATTTTTCAATAATAACTCATGCACTAGTCATCCAACCTTCCTACTTTCAACTGCAATCATATAATAATACATTTTCTTAAAAATTTACAACTCCAAAAGAAACTGCTAGCAAGTCAAAAGAAGAAATGTACAGCTTTCAAGAATGTGGAATAAGAAATTTGTAATGGGGACATAATGAACATAATGAGCTTAATGTGTCAATTAGCTGGGCACAGATACATCAGAAAGGAAATACATAATGAGTTCAATGCAGCTTTTCTTTAAGGTTTACTGGACCTTTCCACGGACAGAACATGCATTCATTGTTCATGGAACTTTACAAGGACATGAAGAGAGCTCTAGGATTATGAGAGAAATTGAAGTCACTTGGTGTTTATCCATGCTCAGTATATGAGCCAAATATTTCAGTGGAAAAGACTTTTGGAAAAATAAGATTTTGACAATATGATTCATAGAACCTTGACAAACTAAACATTCTGCAGTGAGTGGTTAGCAGAACTAAACTAAAGAATAAAAAAATCATCATTTACATTTTATGCAACAAAAAAGGCAAAAGCAGCCACCAGAACAACACCATCCCCACTAAAAGCGAAACAGTATGAGATATAATGGAAGACTAGATGGAGAAGATACCTCCTGATCTGCAGATTTTGAGTCATGGGGCGACCGGTTCAATTCAGTCATAACTATGTATGTTGTTCGCCCAGAGAAATCCCATATGTGAACCTACAAACATGCAATACAAGAAAAATAACTTCAGCTATTTACCATTACTAGTAAGTGGGCAAGATTCTCGGAAGCATACCGTCTCAGAGTCTCGGTCAGAATCTTGTTTGCTCTCTTAAAGTTCTCAGTTGAGTTGTCCTGAGTGTATCAAAACGAGTGAAAAACATGAAGTTAAATAACAATTACGATCATTAAGTAAACAAACTTTCTTAAAAAAGGAGAACTCTAACAAACTACAAGAACGCAGCAGAATGCAAGTATTTTGTATGCACCTTTTTGCCGATCTTCACTGTTAGTGTATATGTACCTCTGCTGGCAGAAACTCTTAGCATTATGGGGTAAATATTTACTGAGCCCTCTCCAGCAGGTGACAAGTGTTTGCCAGTAGACTTGGCGGAATCAATATGCCTACAAGAAAAAAAAAAAGTAAGATAACTTATACTGAAATAAAGAAAATACAAAATAGTCGAATCATCATGCAAGTAAAAAAGAAATAAATGAGAAGTAAACTCAGGCAGTTGAGCATATACTTAAAGAATGCTAGACTTAAGTTAACTATACAATGCAACACTGCATTAATACAATGTCATTAATATCGAAAGGGTTTGTCCCAGTCTAAAAGATATGTATCAATGGTTCTAGAATTCAAAATATTCCCAGAGGTAGCACAAGATTTGTTGCTCTCAGGAGCCATCCATCCTGACTAAGGCCACAATGCAACACCAAATTTCTTGCTCTGAGGCCTTTGATGCACTCCTTGAAAGAAAATTAAACTTACTAGAGGCTATTAATCCGCCACAAGATTTGTATCTGCATTGATCACATCATCGTTCTAAGTCCTGACACGTGTGGAAAGAAGCAACGCTTTATTGCACAGCTCAGCAAAGGAAAAGGGATTCCAGCATTGCACTATGGTCTCCTTATGGTAACTCATTAAATACAACCTTTATTAGAATGTCAGTAGGGATGCAAGCGGCAGCCCCATGAAACCCACATATAGGCTTAATTACGTGGGTTGCCACAATAACCTCGCGAAAGTTTAGCCTATATGTGGGTTAGTGGGCTAGCCCACTTGCATCCCTAAATGTCGGAGAACCAAAAACCCTATGACGTAGGGATTGACATCTGTCCGCCGTACCCGGTAAACAGCTCACTGGCGCGCGAACAACATGCACATCAACCAATCACCTCGCCGCTTCCAGAGGCAAGCCTACCGCTTGGAAAACATAGGACCCCCATATTCGATGTACGGAATCGCGAGCAGGATCAAAATTGCAGGCGGCTGGCTATCTAAACTGACCTCGGGCCGTTGTTAGTCGTCAGTACGGGTCGATCATCCTAGGCATTGCTTGCTACTACACCCACCCACTCAAACAGGTGACTGATGATCCAAAATAAATCCCCAGGCATTGAAGGCAATCCTATCATACATCCATTGCAGTTAGGGAAGCGAGGCATTGCAGTTAGGGAAGCGAGGATGAACTGAAGAAGAAGAGGAGTGATAATAACAAGGAACAAACAAAGGCAGGGAACTAGGGGGACAGCCGGCTATATATCAGATATCTATCTCACCAGTCCCGCGCCTTGGCGAAGAGGTCGGCCGGGAGGAGCGCGTAGCTCCTGGCGGAGGCAGCGGCGGTGGTGGTCTGCTGGTCGAGGAGCTCGTCGGCCCGGCGGAGGATGTAGGTCTGGTCGGAGAGGAAGATGCTGAGCACCCTCATGCCGTAGGATGTAGGTCCAGCCGGCGCGGCCGCGTAAGGCAGCCCAGCCACGTCGATCGCCGATCCTTCCTGCGCATCCTTCCACCACCTGCATCCGACCACCCATCGCACGCATCTCGTCAGAAGGGCCGTTCCTGCCGGCGCGCCACCCGCCCAGGATCGGGCTGGGCTGGGCTGGCGGGAGGGAGGGCTAGGGTTAGGGGTGAGTGGGCGTGCTCACCTGAGGGACACGAGGAAGACGCGGTCGTCCTCCTCCTCATCGGCGCCGGCGGTGGCGGCTGGTGGCGGCGATGCCGCGGCGGGATCCGATGGGTCTGCGTCCGGCGCCGGCGCGGGGAGAGGTGGTGGGTCTGGGGGTGCGGGCATTGTGGCACGAGCTCCGTTGCGGCGGGGCGTGGGGCGGGGATCGTCGTCGGGATGGGATGGGACGGGACTGGCAGTGGAAACGGAAAGGCGTGGGAAGGGGGAGGGAAGCGAGCCGGGGCTTGAAGGAAGACGAATGGTGGTGACGAGGAGGAGAGGAGGAGCCAAGTGCGGGTGCGGCTCGTCGGAAGGATCTGGTCCGGTCAGGTCGGTCGGATCGGACCAGATCAGATCGGTGTGGAGTTTGGTTTGGATCCGGCCGGCCACCGGAAGACGAAAAAAAAAATTGTGGGATGAGTTTGGGTGGGACCCGCGTGTCAGTGTCTACCATAGTGCCTTTTTTTTTGTGCCAGCTGATTTTGTTGGTGTATATTGTGCGTAAGTAAGAAATCATAGAAATTCGTATTTTCTCTAAGGAAGTCGTCTTGGGATTCGAGTAAGTTTTTGGTCTGAAATTGGAGCACAAATATTGTATAGAAACATTCCTTTTTTTTTTTGTGATGAAATGTCTCTTGTTTTTCTGTGTATATACTATATCCGATCCTGTTTCAGCTGGCACTGTATTCTGCGGGTGTTGTATAAGTGTGCCGTGTGATTATGGTTTGTGGTGACGTCATCGGATGGATGGATGGATGGATGTGGACTTCCCTTTCTCATTCGTATTTTTGCCTCGCGCGCGCGTGATCGATTCCGACTAGAAGACCGGTGTGCTATCGAAACAAGAAAATGACTTTTTGCGCCAAGGAGTTATCCACAAGCACGCTACACCTTCCGTGTTGAAAAATATGCAATGAGACAGCTAAACATTTAACACTAAGATCTTGATTTGGAAGTCAGATCAATCTTGTTGCCATGTTGCTTTGGATGCATAAGAACCATCCGACAAAACCAAGCTCTGGTGGGTAACTTGGCATGGAAGACCATCTCTATGCTTAACATATGGAGTAGTATATTTTAGTCCGTGCTCTACTTTGTCTTGGAGGAGTCTTTTCATGTTAAAGGTGGCTCAAGATAGAAAAAGACTTGTATCTCGGGATATATATGCGACTTGTTACCAATCATGGTTTCTCTTCAAGGTATCCTCCTTTTAGTTGGAAACTTTTTGCGTCGTACTAATAATATATAAGTTGATATATTCTCTTTTTATTTATTCTTGATATACCAATATACCATCTTCGGCAAAAAGATAGAAACATCAGTGATGTTTGGTGCCATCTATTCACTATGTAATATAAAAACATTTTTAGCCCTCGGCTTATGTTGTGAACTCTTTGTCTATGGGCAAATTCCGTGCACGGCTGTCGCCATCAATGGAATGTATATTTAGGTGGGGCTCTCTCCTTCGGCGACGTCTTGAAAAACAATACCATCTTCTTCTTCTTTATTTGAGCTTACCACCTTCTTTCCTCATTGGCCATGGTATTCCTTTGTGACGGTTCACAATAAGTATCCGTTCTCTATCACATCCCTCGATTATGCAAATCTATAGGGCTTTTAAAAGTATATAATACTATTTCATGAGAGATAAGAGACAGAAGTAGAAGTACAAATATAGGAACATGTTGACACGACTCTAATTGGCAACCCAATAGCCAATAGACACTTATCCAACAACCAATAATGTTGTCCGTACATGCCAAGTCACGTTCACGTAGACGTAATTTGTGCGCTGCAACCAATAATGGATGGATGGATGGATGGATGGATGGATATGTGGACTTTCCCTTTTTCATTCGTATTTTTGCCTCGCGCGCGTGATCGATTCCGACTGAAAGACCGGTGTGCTATCAAAACAAGAAAGTGACTTTTTGCGCGAAGGAGTTGAGTGTGTCCACAAACACGCTACACCTTCCGTGTTGAAAAATATGCAATGAGACAGTACTAGGATCTTGATTTGGAAGTCAGATAAAATATTGTTACCGTGTGTTGCTTGCATGGATAAGAACCATCCGACAAAACTAAGCTCTGGTGTAGGTAACTTGGCATGGACGACCATCTCTATGCTTAACATGTGGAGTAGTAACTTGCCATGTTGCTCTAGTTTGTCTTAGGGAGTCTTTTTGATGTTAAAGGTGGCTCAAGATAGAAAAAAAAAAAATATGTAAGAGGACTTGTATCTCGGGATCTGCGACTTGTTACCAATCATGGACATGGTTCCTTTTTGTTATGGTTCCTCTTCTAGCTATCCTCCTTTTTAGTTGGAATCTTTGTTCATCTTACTAATACTAATATAGATGTTTTCTTTTTACTCCTTATATATACCCCGATACCATCTTCTTTCCTCATTGGCCATGGTATTCCCGGGCGGCGATTTAGTACAAGCTCTCTTTATGGAATTGTTGTGCATATTACTACTAGCAATGTTACAAATATATCTTTCCTTTGTCAAGGTTCACGACAAGTATGCGTTCTATATATCACGTCCCTCAATTGTGTAATTCTATAGGACTTTTTAAAAAATCATTATTTTAATAAATAATGACAACTAAGAGACAGAAAAAAAAAAAACAAATATCAAGACTCTAATTGGCAAGCCAATAGCCAATAAACACTTCTCCAACAACCAATAAGTTAGGTCCCTTACTCGTTAGGTCCCTTGTGGTGGAACATGTCCACTCAAGTTCAAGTTCTCGACTTTGCACGGGTGCTCGCATTTTTCTAGACTAGCAAATATGCCCGTGCGTTGCCACGGGAGTCAACACATATTGAAATTGAACTTCGAGATGTTCTAACTTGTATGAGTGTGAATCGTGAGTCTATGTTGTGTATGGGATACATAGAGTAATACTCAATACGTATTGTAATCAGATTCTTTTCTTTATAAATCACCCTCAATAAGAATTTCATATGGAGTCAATGCCAGCAGCATGGCATTTGCACGCATGCAAGTTGGACTCCATGTCTCCAACATAGAGTTGGAGTCGAATTTCGATAGAAGTAGAAGGTAAATCTAATATAGGTAAAAAACCCTCGTAAAGAGATAAGATTCCTATCTCGATTTGCTTATTGCTCTTGGTTCTCGTCCAATAAATAGTCCAATAAATAGAAACACATTCAAGCTTGTTATGAAAGGGAATCCAATTTCGATAGAAGTAGAAGCTGGATGCCTGAATTTTTTTTCATTTTATTAGGAGGTATAAATTTATTTTATTATAAAAGGAAATGAGAGGGAAAAAAAAGACACAAAAAGTCACGGAACTAACAACGAAAAGAAAAAGGAGTAAAAATAAAAAGAGAATTGGGGAGAAGACTAAGAAGGATAAAGAGTTTAAATACCCATATACAATTTTTTTTATTTGATTATTCTAGAAACGTGGAAGAAAAAGATGAAACAAGAAAGTTACGGAACTATAACATGAAAAAAGGGTAATAGGGAATAGAAACATAAAAGGAACCGGGAAGGGGCACAGACGAGCAAATAGAAAAAGAATTGCACATAAGGCTAAATAAAAAAATAGAATTAGGAGGGGCAGAGACGGGCACAACAACTTTTTTACGGAAGGAAAGGAAGTTCCCGTCCGACGGGAATAGGGAGCGAACGGTTGGTAGAAAAAAATCTTGCCTGACGGACGAGAGCAGGCAGAAAAAAAGGTGGGAAAAAAAAATGATCTTGAAATTTTCTCTTTTATTAGTAGGTATAGATTTATTTTTGAATTTACCAATGTTATGTCTTAAGTGGTAAACAACGTGCGTGCGTTATGCCTTAAATGGTAAACGCCTTAAGTGGTAAACGACGTGCGTGTGCACGTCTACGTACACCTATTGATAGTTGAAATGTTGCACTGCTCGCGGTTGGCTTGCGGCTTAACCATGTTGTTGTTTGGTGTGGACATGAGCCTATTGAAAGGTGGATGGACGATGCGGCCTACCAACATTTCAATTTGATGAGCTGTGACTCCGAATGAACGGATCAGGGCATCACAGCATGTGCCGTGTGGATATTCCCTGGCCGGCCTCTCACTAGCACTCCCGGGGGGCTGGCGCACGGGCAACTTGATTCGGACGGTTCTGTCGTCTCTCGGCGGAGTGTTGGGCCTAACCTTTTTTTTTAGAATAATTTTTTTTTGAGAATAAAATGTTGGGCCTAACTGTGAGGTTCTCCTTTCGTGGGCCTTGTCTGGACTTATCAAGGCCTATTGTGGTTCCTAGAAAGCCCAGTGGACAGATATCACAATACGTTTCTCGGTTTCTTTGAGCCTACACGTCCTCACCACCAGTAGATATGAAAATGGGCCGAATAAAACCCTGACTTTTTTAGAGCCAATGGCCCTGTTTGGATCCCGCAGCTGAAATTTAGTTTGAAATTTAGTTTTTGGCTCAACTAGCCCCTAAAGGGATCCAAACATGAAGAATTTTGGGCTGGCTAAAACTAACCCTCTCAAAATAACTAGCCCATCCATGGGGTGCATATTGGGGCTAGTTGGAGCCCGGTTTTATTTGGGACCACATAAAAGTTCACTTTTCTCTCTCTTTTGAGCCACTAAATAATTAAAAGATGCATTTAGTATCAAACTAGCCCAATGATCCAAACGCATCTAGAGCAAGAACTAATTTGGAGCTAGAGCTAGAGCTAAAAACTAACTCTAGCTTTAGCCAGGGCTAGAGTATCCAAGCGGGGCCAATGGCTACCACTATGAGAAATGGTCTTCGGAGATACATCATTCATAAGCGGGCTTCGATGATATACCATTACGGCGTGTCTCGTCGCTAAAAATACCATCGCTTTGGGTTTTATCCTCCTTTATTCCCTTCTTGCCCCCGCCTATCTCCTTTTTCTTTCACGGAGGATTGGATCGAGAGGCCGCGCGCCACCCCGTCCGGCTCCGACGCCCGCGAAATCCCCGGCGTCCTTCCGCCGCCGCTCGACACCCCCGCCCAACGTCGTGTGCGCATGACCACCCGCCCACCCTCGCTTCGGCATGGCCGACCCTAGCTCGCTTGGTCGCGGCGGCCTCTTCCTTTCCCCTGCCCTCCCCAATGACATCCATGGAGAGCATGGCGACGCCCCCAAGGCCGGGGTTGGACAACAAATACTCAATTCCCAAGGCCGGCCATGGAGAGCAAAGCAGCGGCCCCCAAGGCGGGGCCGGGGTTGGTCAACAAGTACTCAATCCCCAAGGCCGCCATAGAGAGCACAAGGCGACGCCCCCAAGGCCGGGTTTGGACAACAAGTACCCAATCTCGCTTGGGGAGGGGTGGTCACCGTGGGGGGGAGGAGGGCATGCGCCGTCGGTCGTCGGAGAAGCGTGCCCGGGCCGGGCGACGTCGGAGGAGCGGCGGCCTCCTCTCGCCGATGGTTTTGGCCGGCCGTTACGTTCCGTCGCGGTGGAAAGAGAGAAGGAAGGGGTAAGAAGGGAATAAAAAGAGGTGAAATCGAGCCCGATGGTATTTTAGCGGATAAGACACGCTTCATAATGGTATATCGCCCGGCCTGATTTGCGGAGTGGTGTTTTGCGAAGCCCACTTTTCATAATGATAGATTTCTCATTGGCTCCTTTTTTTTTAAAGAAGAGGGATAGTGGTGTTTCGCGAAGCCCACTTTTCATAATGGTAGATTTCCCATTGGCTCTTTTTTCTAGAGAAGATAGTGAGCTGAATATGCATGCATGTCTCCTGATCAAGAACGAATACGGATTAGAGGTCAGAATACCACAACAAAAGGTCGATCGCCAATGGATTACATTACACCAAAAAAATAATCATTGTACTTCTGAAAACTCGAGCAGTTAACCCTTGTTAATTAAATAGGCGTGTAGTCGCTAGCTACTTCTTCTTGGCAGGCATTGCGTGCCCGTCGGCAACGGCAATGCTCTCCCTCCGTCTCGCCCTCGTCGTCGTCATCGTCGAGCTCGATCTCGGCGTAGCCCATGGCGCAGTACTGGCGGAGGATGTCGGCGTCCCGGTCGTCGGACCTCTTGATGCTGGCGGCGATGCTGGCGTGGAAGGCGCGGAAGCCCGGACGCAGGCTGTCCATGGACTCGGGGAAGTCGCGTAGAGGACGACGACTAGGCTGCTCGTGCTTGAGCATGAAGTCGATGATGCTCTGGTGCACTCTCACCAGCCTCGTCCTCCTCCTCTTCCTCGTCGTCGTCGGCACCGTCATCGCCGCGTAGTCCATTTGTTCCTTTTCTCGACGATGATCGATCTCAAACTAGCTAAATCTCTAGTAGGGTTGGGGAGGCGATTACTAGCTACCTTCCGATCCGACTGCAGAGACGGGGTATATATGTAATGGAAACAATGCAGAAACCAACTAAGGGTCGAGCAACAACCCACTCGAATATTTGACTGGACGTACAAGGGGACCCCTTCATGCATGTTGCATTTTTTGACTGGACGTAGTACAAGAGGACAACAAGGGTACCTAGCTCTTCATGCATTTTCCATTGCTTATTACCATGCATGGTGCCTGGTGCCTTCATGCATTTTTACTTCTTATTATTAATTTAACATGCATGTAGTTTTTATTTTTCACTACGTACTACTGCTTAATAACAATTTTTTTTCTCAAACGTGCCTTGCACGGATTTCATTAAGAAGGAGAGAATATTTCAGTACATAAAAATTGATAAAATAAAATTAAAAACTGGAGTAATCCGCGGATTACTTCAGTTATTGTCCAAAGGCGACAAGAGATTGTGATTACAAAGTTACAAACAAACTTAAACTTTTTGCCATTATTTTTTTCTTTTTGCAGTGGCCAATATTTATTGTCCTGATGAATCCTTGATCCGGATGAAACTTAAACTTTTGGCGGCGGAGACTGGTCTTCTTGATTTGTAGTGCACGGTGTCAGGAGTGGAGCCAGATCGATCGGTGTGTGGTCGGGCCGGGCTCGACAGGCCGGCTAGTACAACCAATTGCTGCATTGCGATGCAGTGAAGCCCAAAGGCGAAGCCTTTTTTTTTGAGGTAAGCCCAAAGCGAAGACTTGTGTTGGGCTGCCTACATCGTTGCACAACAACGATGAATAGAGTATCAAATTAGACGTCAGATATTGCAAAAAAATTACGATCACAACGAGACACGTTTTACAATAAAAACAGGAAGACTTTTTGTTACACAACACGACTTACCACTTGCCCAGTAACATGTAGTTACCAAAGCATACCCCACCCACTAACAAACATCAAGAGGAGATTACACGATCGATGATACCAACCTGCGACCAGGGCAACCAAGATCACAACCAGAGCATCGCGAGCTGCCTTAATCCTGCCTGGCACCAGGAGTCGGCCTCCTCCTTGATCTGTGCCACCATTCTAGGAACCAAGGTCGCCACTCCATTGAACGTCCTACCATTACGTTCTTTCTAAAGCAACCAACCAAGCAGGAAGAAGAATGAGTCAAACCCCCTGCGGAACGGCTTTGGGACAATTTCCGTGCGTGCAGCCACCCGGCCATAACCAGTTGCTCAGTAGCAGAGACGACGTCCAATAGATGTAGCCTAGCGAGCCATATATATGTGCCACACTTCCCTGCTGAAGCAACACCTTAGCATGACATGATCCATTGTTTTTGCTTCTTGATCACATATGGTGCAGGAAATGGACTCCTGCAACCCATGACGGCATCCTCTAGTCGCTCTCCAACATCTCCCATGTGCATAACAAGCCAGAAAAAAGAACGGTACCCGAGGGGGGCAGCAGTCTTCCAGATCTGCTTGGCTCCGAGAAGCGCCCAGGAGCCCAAAAACATCCCCGTATGCGGACGCCGCCGAGTAACTTTGGTCTTCAGGCTCATGAGGACCTTTAGGATCCATCATTTTTTTCTAGCACTGCTCGTAAGGATTAAGCCAGATGCACGATTTATTATTAAGTGCATCTACCTAGCTAGTATTGTATTTAAGATTAAAATACTGGATTAGGCAACCATTAAAGTTTGTTGACCATTAAAATATTTTTTTGGGGTTTAACGGATAGCAAGAGCAAAAGGGTAACTGTGTTCGTAAGGTCGGTTGATTGAGTAGCTCTAGCTCCTCAGGTCCTCACTCATGAGTCGTTCCCAATTAACTGAAGAGTGAAACTTAGTCCGGCATTAAAAAAAAAACCTTTGTCATCCCACGTTAAAACATAGGTCTAAGGTTTCATGGGACAAAAGTTTGTTGTTCTCATATATATGAGCTACGGAGGTACCGTCTGTGTATTGATAAGGAAGGTGCATTCCACTTAGAAATTAAAGTAGTCATCATCAGATTATGGGCGTCCTACCATTCTCCATACAAATTCTCTGCAATGTTGCTATCATGTGCAGTGTAGCTTAACACACAAGTCATAAGAAGGCACCACACTACAAGTGCACAATGGATGGAGGACGTGCATACATGCATATATCTATATTCTCTCTTGATCCAATACAACATACATGTACCCAAAGTCTTCTACTAGTGGGCTAATAAAGGCAATCATGTGACAATACACACATCGTCGTCGTTGCCACGAAGCTCTAGATGTATATATAGGCATGCGCACCTAGAGGACAAGATTGTTCCCCAACCGAATCCAACAGGCCAAACAGCACGATAACTCCAAGCAAGAAACTAGTGGTTGCATGCATGATGATCATATATGCAAGTCAATGGCGGATTGGTGATGCTATCATCTCTTTGATCTCCACCAAGCTAAGCAAGAAAATAAACAAAAGTCCTCTCTAGTCCTGGTTCAAGATGAGTACGTCTCCTTCAACTTTTACCACCTCGTCCTTCATTTTTCAAATTGAAGATGCTTACAATGCAACTCTTAATTTTCCATTCTCATATAGTCAGATATATATGCATTAAAGACGCGTACTACAATGAATCACGTCGTTGAACACGCGAGGGTCAACAATTAAGGCGGGGATCGAATAAAGGACTGATTAGTTCACCAAAAAAAAAGAGGACTGATTAATTGATGAACTATTTTTTTATCCCTAGGCTACGTCATGAATTATTTATGCATATCTAAACCTTCTATATGGGAAACCCCCACTAGGGGAGTTCTCTCGACATGCGGGGGTGCCACCTCGGCGGCCTCACTCTACATGCAAAAAAAAAAAAAAAAATCCTCCGGCTCTACGTTCCCCAACCCCTCGCCTCCCTCCACCACAAACCCACCATCAATTCCTCCCTTGAAGCGCCCGCCGCGCCCTCGACTCCCCCACCGCGGCCGCCGCCTTTTTGTTGTCCCCCGGCCTTCACCTCCCCACCGCCACCACCTTGCATGTCCCCATAAAGCTGCCCGGCCCGGTGCCTCCCCTCCAACCCTCCTCCGGCCTCCGCCTCCTCTTGACCCCGGCCGAGACGAAGAGGGGCCGCGTCGTGCGTCGATTCGAGTCCATCCATCCGGCGCGTGCACAAGCGAGCGGGGGCGCGAGTGGCGAGTCCGGCCCGGTGGAGAACGGGCACGTCGGCCGTCGGCACGCAGTGGCGGCGGCGGTGTCTCTCCCTCGGGGGCGCGCCCCTTCCGGCTTGAACCGCGGCGTTCTCCATCTTCCCGCAACACGGCTCAACGAACTCTCGGTCGCGGAGGCCGGCTGGCCCCGGGTTCTGCTCGCGGAGGCGGCCGGGGCTACAGGCGCGGGCCCCTCGGCGGCGCGTGCTGGATGCGAGGCCGTCGCGGCGGGGTTCCTGCTCATGGCGCGGACGGGCGAGCACGATCCCCGACCTGTCGGGCGCGGGCGGAGCATGGCGAGGCGGTGAGCGTCGAGGGGTCGCGCCCTTCCCAGCGCCGCGAAAGCGGCGGCTCGGCGTCGGAGATCCGGTGGTGCCGTGGTTGGCCGTCGGCGGCGGGGACGCCGGCGGCTTGGCCGATTCCGCGGCGGCGGGAAGGAGGAAAGAGGATTTGGAGGCGGCGGGAGGGCGGAGCTCCCCTGCGGCGGGCAGCGCCAGCGGGCGGCGGGCATGGGCGACGGGGCACTCACGCGAGCAAGGGAGGAGCGAGAGAGGAGCGCCGGCGGCTGCGCGTCCGGCGGCAGCGAGCCGGGCGGCGGCGGCGGCCGAGCACCGCTCTCGACCCGAACCCCGTCCTCGGACTCCTCGCATGGGGCCATGGAGGCGCGCGGCAGCGAAGGCGGCAGCGCGCGGGCATGCCGGGATTGAAGGCCGATGTGGGAGGCGCAGGATGCGATGCGGGCGTGAGGATGAGGAAAGAGAAACGTGCGGTCAATTTTTTTTATTTACCGGTCTGTGGATGATGCGTGAGGATGAGGAAAGAGAATCATGCCAGGAAAGGATGAGACGTGGATTTTTTGTTTTCCTTCACAGTCCATCGACTCGTGACCTACTGTAAGACGAAAGCAAAGCAAAATCTAGGTCGTGTTTCTTCCCACTTATAATCTGATGATGGTCAAGAATCATGCCAGCTTCAATTTTTTTTTCGAATGATGATTCATGCTCATATCTCGCTTTCATCAATTTATGTTTACATTTTTTTTGAAACAGTAATTTTTTTTTTTTTTTTTGAAACAGATTTATGTTTACATTAGATGTATGAAACCCTTGCATATGAGCTTGGCAAAATTATTATTTTTACAGCATGACTTATAATATATATATGTTATTGCTACAGCCGTATAAAGTGTGGGGTGTCCACAATTCTCTTTGATATATTTCTGCTTCATCCCGCGGCAACGCGCGGGGAGTTCTTCTAGTGTAAAAGAAATCTGAGACCGTCTATTACGTCACAAATGATGGAATGGTATAGGCATATAGTATTATATTATTCATGCATTCACATATACTATATTACATTCGTGCACTATCAAGGGACGGAGCCAGGAAAAAAAATTTTAGGAGGGGCTGAATGTAGTTCACCACACGAGTCATTTTCGCAGGTCGTATTTGCTCATCCCAAGTTCACGCACGGCGCGCATGGCGTGGCGATGGAACAGCACCACCAGTACCACTACCACCCGGGCCATCTAATAATAAAAATATCTATCGAAAAACCTAAGATCTTGTGTGGGGGCATAATTTGGGTGTACATGGTTGTAAAAAAAATTCAAGACATCTCTATATTGTGGGAGTATACATGCTTCACAAAGGTACATGACCCTAAACTCTAAACTCTAAACCCTAAACCCTAAACCCCGACCCACATTAGGGCGTTCGCGCCCCAAGGGCCCGTGCCATTGGCTAAGTCCGTCCGGCTGACGTGCGTGGCGGACCGTCTCGAAGCTCCCCTTCCCATCGGGCGGCGGGCTGAATCCTTTGCAGAGCGACTTAAAAACGCGGCGGTTGCTGTGGCTGTGGCTGTGGAACATGCAACAGTTTCAAAAGTTATGTCCTCTGACCCTCTCAATATTTCTTTTAGGAGATCTTTGGTGGATAATAACCTGTTGGATTGGCTTAGCCTTGTAGCATAGACCTCCCCCTCCGTCGCTGTGCACTATATATGATAATCTTGTTAATTTGACGACGATTTAATGACGCAAATGGACGGCAAAATGAAGGAGAACAAGTGAATGTACGTGTTACATACAAACACGATCAACAAGCCAACCCCAAACCGCCGCCCAATGCGTCAGAACACACGTACGGTAGCTATATCTTTTCCTGCTACGTCCGTGTACTATAGTTAGCAAAACATTATATGCACGACAACTTGCATGGTTTGCAAACTAAACCCTCATGCATCCTACTCTTTATTTCCTTTCACCCTAAATTATAATTTGTTTGACTTTTTATCACTAAGTTTGACCGGTCGTCTCGTTCCAAAAATTATCCAAGATATCACTTCTTGTTGTGGCTTGTTTTCTTAATTAATAAAAGTTGCTTTAAATGATTTAAATTTAACTATGTTTGCGTAGAATTTTTAAATAAAACGAGTGGTGAAACATTGAGTCTAAAAAGTCAAATGACTTACAGTTTGGGTTGGAGGAAGTAGGCATAACATAAATAGTAGTTTTTGTATGAATATAGCAATGCTAGTCTTAGTTTGTTTGGATCGAAACAGACGGTCAATGTAGGAAATGTTTGACTTGCGGTAAACTTAACTACTACCTCATCTAGTCACAAATACTTGACAAATTCTAAAAAGTGTAATATAAATCTATGCATATATCTTACATGTTCCCAAACTAAATAATTCAAAATTTATCAATGTTTTTTTAATTTTTATGATTTGACCAAATATCTTATCCACAACGATACCATTTTTTATGATTAGAGGGTCAGAGTAGATGTTATATATATTCGTCATCGCAATTTGCATGATACAGTAGTCTTTTTCGAGAGAGGTTTTGACTTGCGAACATGAAATGGATATCCCTCAAATTGCAAATGCAAGTGTGGCCCTTCCAGATCAGAGTAGTAGTGGCAGTCGTCGTCATCATGGATTGGGCGATATGGGCTGCAAGGACGAGGACATCTTGTCTCTTGCCCCTGTTTCGGATCACTTAGAGCTACTGACTGCAGTTAGTAACTTGAGCTTGATCAAACTTATACATAAGGACAACCAGGAATTCTTATATCTTGGCCTCTTGGGACATATAAGGGAACAGTTTTTAAAAAAATCAATGGGGGTGAGAACTCTACTTAATTGTTCTATCAATGTATACAAAAGTTATCGATCAATATCGATGGTGAAGGAAAGATTTGACTTGCAGCAAACCTAGCCCGTTCGGTGCACTTTTGTATTCATGCATCATCGCAATTTGTATGGCATTCTTCTTGTGGCTAGCCCTTAATTTTGACTTACATGCGCACGAGATGGACCCATCAACACCTTGCGGTTGCAATTGCTACTGAGTGTGAGTGTGGCTATCGATCATCCAGCAGCCCAATGCAAACAGTAGTGGTCGTCGCCATCATCATGGATCAGGGCGGCGATCGATGGGCAAGGTAGCTACAGGGACGTCTTGTCTTTGTCTCTTGCTGTTCCTGCACTTGCATGCTGTCCGCTTCTCCAATTCGATTCCTACTCTCTATCGCATGAATGAGCCACCTTCAGGCTTTCTTCAGCTCTGGATCACACCAATAACAGTTGCCAAACATCCATTTGCTCTGACTCTGATCAAGTGGCTGCCTCTTCTTTCCTTGCGTTGCTGCTACGTACAGCCTCTGGCAATCGTTCATTCAGAATTTCAGGTCAAATGGTAGACTCCATCAAACTTGCATTAGGATGGACACATGTACTACTCATTTTTTTTTTAGATAATAAGGGAATTGAATCGGGCTTTGTCGTATTTGGTGTCCAAGAGAATCAGACCATTTGTATACTAAAAAATGTATAAAAATTAACGAAGTCCAACTCAGAACTCAATTCTGGACATAAAAAAATAAAAATTCATTTGTCTTCCTCCATTAAAAATTATGAGACATTTTTATTTTTCTAAATATACATTGTAGTAGCTTTTGCTATGCATTTAGATATTCATCAGGTCTATATAGTAAAACAACGTTTGTAGAAAGGCCAAAACATGTCCCATAAATTGTAACCGACGGGAGTACGTAGCAGATGACATCTCTATCAGACTATCGCTACATATATTTGTGTAATTTTGTTTTGTGGTGTCAGGGTCTGCGTGGTCCCACTGCACACGGAGAAACAAATCAACCGAACATTTTGGCCGGCCATCCAAAATGTGCGTGGTCGGTGACAAGAACATAAAATATGTACTCCGTGTATTGTATTGTATATTGCAGACCAGCAGATTGAGATTATACGGCCGGGAGAGCCACTCCATGTGCAGGCATTACAATCAGATGAAGCTTAGCTAGCTTAAAGTGGTCGGTCTTTGTTTAAACAAGTCTGAGCCAAATCTAAGTGTGCGAGCCACACATATACGGCCATGTGGGGTCTGTCGATGAACCAACAAATGGGTGGGGCCGGCATGCAAGAGCGCTCTAGAGCTCAGAATCAGAATGGCCATGGATTGAGGGTGCACCATCATTGCAGTTCATACCAATTTACTAATTGCTGTTCAGCTTCTGATGGCCACACTCATGCATCTATACACTAACGTACTCCCTCCGTTCCACAATAGTTGCAACTATAGGAAGCATGCCGGTCAAACTTTTTCAACTTTGACTATATTTATAGAAAATACGTGCAACATTTATATCTTCAAATAAATTTATTAAAAAACTAGACTTAAAGATCTTTCCGATGATACTAATTACTTAGTATAAATATTTATATGTTTTAATTAATAATTGCTGGTAATTTGAAAGTGTTGACTTCTCGAAAGCGAGAATTGCAAGCATTGTGGAACGGAGGAGCACTCTCCGATCCAACTCTCGCTTTTAACGAGAAGTAAATCTTTAAGTTTTTTTTTTGCGAGAAAGTAAATCTTTAAGTTTGACAACGCAACAAATATATATATACTGATATTTAGAACGCATAAAAAGTATTATCGGTTTATAATCTATTTTATTTTTATATTAAATCTGTTTGAAGATACAAAAGTTACTTACGTACATTGCTTCATTCTCCTCTGTGTAATGTAACAGTATACACCTCAATTTTCTAGAAAAGATAAAACATATGCACCACCTTTTTGCTATACATATCTACATTATCTATCGTGCTTTCTTACACATATATATCTACTAGCTATCTATCTATCTTGGCACACTTGGTGACTTGTCTCGATGCGAGCAAATCTCATTTGGATTTGCATGCTGCTTTGGTCTTCGATCTTTTCTCTTGGCCCGGTCTGGCCAACGACGTCTCGGCACTCGCGTGTCGCCTCCGGATGCCAACGACGGCCGGCCGGCCGGCATGCATGACGCCGCCGCCAACGTTTAATAAAAAAAAAAGCAAAAAGTCATCCATTTAAAATGTTGGTATTTATCGATATATATAGTTTTTATGTACTTATATAACTAGGTTCCGTTTATAACTAATTTAAATTAACATTGAGTTGTAATTTTCAAATTAAAGAGAAAACTATCTTATTTGGTTCGACTACATACAACAAATGGCGGTCTAAAGTGGCGCATATGCACACATGTATATATGTCCACTATATATTTTGTTGAATGCATCAAAGTTGATAGAAAATTTGTAATAATAAGCCCCCTGGTTTTAGTTTTCTCAGAACAATATATATACCTAGCCAGTAGGATCAAATTGCATACTTATCTCTCTTACAGCTTCCTTGTGGGAAATGCTGTAGCTAGAAGAGTAGCAGGTATAGTGACGCCTGCAGTTTCTATTCTATCTGTGATACGACCAAAACACATGGAAAGTGTAAATTAGGTGGATGTCAAACGGGTCATATATCAGAGCTAGCCCACTAGTATTTCTTAGGGCATAAGGTAGATAGCGCCATAGGCTATAGGCTATATAGCGCCATTGCGTTTGTTTCTTCTCCTCTATTTGGCAGCATATGCAATACAACACCCATCGAGTCATCAGTCATCTTATACGTTTCTCTTATTGATGATCATCCACACATACATATGATGCTGCATGCCACTCGTTGCCATCACACCCAGCTAAGCCAGCCCACCACATCCCTTAATTGAAGAAATTGAACACGCAGACACGACTTCACGTGTATTTCGTTAAGTAGAAGTGAACACGCATCTCTAACATGAACACCAAATCAACCGCAAAGATACACCATATCTCCAACCTCAAAATTATGTATCTTAGGGGGTGTTTGGGATCTGCTCAGCTCCACATTTTTCAACTCCGCTCTACCTTTTTTTTTTGTCAAATGGTTTTAGCTCCACACACTCGGGTTGAGAAAAAAAAAGTGGAGTTGTTAGAGCAGCTAAAGAGGTGCTCCACAAACTCTTAGTTTTTGTGGAGCTGCTCTACGATGGAGTGTTTGTGGAGCAGAGTTCGTGCAGCTGACCCCGCGGTCAAACTATTTTAAACTCGATTAAGTCATAGAAAATATATTGGATGATGGATCTAAATATATTTATATTACTACATAATAAGTATCAACATCTTTTTATCTAAATCTGGTCAAATTTCATATCCTCTGATTCAACACTATTTCAAGATTTTATTATTTTTATATAAAGGAACACATTTTTTTAAAAAAAAAGCACATTATGACGAAGGTACACATCAGCATATCCTTTCCAAAGCATAAAGTCCAACGTCCAAATAAAAGCGCACATAGTCCCAGAAGCAACACCACAGAAATATCACGTCATATAATATATATATATCCCTTGGCTACTGTACAAAAGTTCAATTCATATCCACAGACGTGCATAGCTAGGTGTGTGTGTACACTAGCGCTAGTGCACATTGACTTTTGGGGCACGAAGCGTCACGGCCGCTGTGGTTGACATCGCTGTACCACGAAAAATGGGTGGGGTACACGGTGTGGGGCACCCTGAAAATTCAACGGCACCACCACACCATGGGTGGATGGATATACAGGGGGTGTGCCGTCGCTTTCTGTGGTTTTATGGATGGATTTTCTGACCGCGGAAAATGGAGGCAGATGCTTTTATATGCAAAAAGTGGTGATGGTGATAATTATTATGAATTAATTAGTTTGTCAGGTACTCAAGGTATATTATGGAAAAATAGTTTCGTGTACCATCACATACGCGTGTGAAACATGTGGCGTGCGAAACATGTGGCGTCGGAGAAGATGGCGATTTTTTTTTAATTTCCACACGGATAGAGCATCGAGCAAGAACATCCGGCTAAAAGTGTGATGCACGTGGAAAATTATTTTATGACATATATATATTTCTTCACACGTACATGGAAAATTATTTTTTCGACAATTTTATGATATTATTATAATCAATAGTTTGTTTGTCAATGCCTATGTCAAATAAAATAAGAAACATCCATTATTATATATATTCTTTGTATTAATAGCATGCACACCTAGAAAATATCACTGGTATATAGACTTGTGACTTTTTTTAAAAAAATAATACCTCCAAAGGATAGAGTAGACTTGGAAAGATATGACCCTTTATTACAAAAGATAGATTTATGATATACATACATATTCTATCTCAACCTCGAAGATTTCGTGTAGACTGGCCATTGCTTTGTGAGTTGGCCTTGTACGTGCGTGCACTTTTGGGGATGGATTGGAATTGGAATAGTTCCCACACAGACACAGCCTGGCCTGCCATGGAATTGCTTTGCAGTGGTAGCTGCTCGTAGGCATATTGGCACCTCCCTAGCTGGCCATATCCATATGCACCAAGCCATATGAAATTCTTCTGCATATTTGCACATGCCTGCCATCCTAGCATCTATCTATTGTACTCTATGTCAATGGACTAGCTAGAAACTTTGTGCATACGGCCTACTATATTTTTTTTTCTTTTATTCACAATTGTTAATTCACTGAGAATTCCTCAAAATTCGCTGGAAATTAAACTTATAAATAATATAGTCAACTAACTAATGCTAAGCAATGAAGGGTGCAAGATCGTCATTAGAGTGATTAGAAAAAAAGATGGTCATTAGAGCGTGAGGTGCACATAATCCATGCTCTCATGGCCAGAAGATCCAAGTAATCATATTCCAGGGTCAGGTCAATATAATCAACGCGTGTCCACCAAAAAAAAAAAGAAAAGAAAAAAAACTTGTGTTGTTAGTTTAATGTCTCGGCAAAGATCACCATCAAGGATTAGGAGTAGTACAACACAAGCACGTACATACTAGACACGCTTTTGCTTTGAATAATGGCTGGACATTTGTCTGGCTCTTGTATGAACACACTTTGCAGAGACATGATTACATACACAATAACCATGGACAAAAGTGCACATAATGCATATAGTTTAATCGTGATGACCTCCCTGCCTTTTGTCCTGTTTCAAGGTCCTTTTCAAGGTCCAGTGGTTATGTGCACGGTGCATGCCCCTAGTTTAGTTGTCCCTGCAAATACTAGATATAGTTTAATTATGTGCATTATTGTATAATAATAACTGCTGAAACAGTTCTCTGATCCTATTCTATATTCTCAATAATTCTATCATTTGCAAATTTGTTAAGCCTATAGCTACTTCCCCCTTGTTGAAAATACAACCCTCTGCTCTTCCTATATATATATATTTGACAATCATTCTGTGGCACATCATTTCAATCAATATATGTTAGTGTGCATAGAGTAAATCATTGCTCAAAAGTACATAGCATTTATTTGTGAGTAATATAAAGGTTTATTTGTTGCAAAAATAATAGTCACTATTAATCTTACAATATATACTTTTCATTTTACATGAATTAATTCACAAGCATGCATTTTTGGAAGAAATGAGGGGCGTTGTTCCTTGTAAGTTAAGTCCATCATCATGCATATGGATGGCTATATGTAGTGCAAGTTAAGAAAACAAACAAAGACATGAACTATTTCATTACAAATTGAAACAAGAAAAATATGTTATCTAGCATCATTAGTAAAGCTATATAATATATAGATATTCAAGGCAATTGATGGATATTTATGTGTTTTATGTCTTTTTGTAGCATCCAAATTTGTTCCAAATATGATATCAATTGTAGACCATGGCCGGATAAAATGATAACGGAGGTTTGATCGAGTTTTAATTTCCTCACTCACATGTATTCATATTTAATGTCAAGAATATGAATATATATATACTATTATTTCCATTTTCATTCATCACGGTTAAGGAGTGTAATAAAACACGCGTATATGCACATCTGAGAATCCGAGAATATCATTATGCTTGCAATAATTCCAAAGAATAAAATGACATCAACATAATGCGCTCCACCATATATATTCCGAGACATATCACCTTCCATTCTTGAACATGAACTAGTCATAACCTACCCAATCCATCAAAACCAAATGATGTCACACATGTATGATTTTGTATCTAATCTATGGACTTGTTGACACATATATCCTTGAAGTTGAATAATGATCCAACGGCTCAACTTCGTCGAAGCAACACGAATTATGCGAGAATTATCCCAACAAGATTAAATTAAATAAAATAGATAAACACATCCACACGATTCTTTAAAAAACTATAAAAACAGACTTAAACCCCCTTAAATTAGCATTATCCAGATACTAAAAAGGACAAAACCAGAACAAAAATAAACAAAAGTAATAAAAAAAAGCGGAATTGAAGCAACAGCAGGTGCGAGGCCGGCCGGTGGGCCCCACCTCTGCGATATCTCCCACCCCAGAAAATTACAAAAGAAATAAATAAGATAAAACCCATAAATTAATTAATGAACTGGTAAAAAAAGCTTTTCCAGCCCCCTATTTATTTCCTCTCCTCACTCTCCCTCCCTCCTCCTCGTCGCTCGCTCCGTCTCCGTCTCCGTCTCCGTGCGTGCATTGCATCTCTCCTCCCGTCCCAATCTCCAACCCCCCTCAAATCCCGGTCCGCTCCGACACAAATCCGCGCCCCTAATCCCGATTCCGCCGCCAAAATCCAACCTTGCGCCGTCCGCGTCCCCAATTCGTGGATCATTGGGCCGGTTCATTCAGGCGCGGAGATCGAGTCGAGTCTCCCCGCGGGGTGTGCTCTTGTAGCCGAGCTTGAGAGATTTTCGGTGGCAATTGGGGCGTGGAGCACCACCATCTTTCTGTGGGAGTTTGGATTTCCGGTTGGAGGTCGTTGGTAGTGTTGGTCGTCGGGAGCCCTTTTTTTTTTTTTCCCTTGAAGGCAGCGGTTTCTTTTCTTCGCCGGAGGGGCGGGCTCTTTGACCGCCGGTGATGGTGGCGAGGATGATGCGGTGGCCTCGACCCCCGCCGTCGCGAAACTTCCGCGTCCGCCTGGTGGTGCGACGGGCCGAGGGTCTGCTGCCTCCGCCGGCGCCGGCGCCGCTCTCGCCTGAGGGGTCCCCTGAGGCGGAGGCGAAGGTGTTTGTGGAGGTGAGCTGGAAGGGTCCCAAGATGTCGCCGCTCACCTCGCTGCGCCGCGCCCAGCGACCGCCCAGGAACCAGACGCGGAAGGAGGCGCTGCCGCCGTCGCCTTGGCCGACCTCGACGATGGCGCTGCCGCTGCCCCTGTGCCGCCGCCGCCGGTGGCATGGGAGGAGGAGTTCGAGAGGGATGCGGCGCTCACGGCCACGTCGCACCGTGACCCCGCTGCGTTCCACCCATGGGACGTCTCCTTCTCCGTTGTCAGCGTGAGCATCTCTTCCTTCTCTCCGCCTATACATCTGACTGAGTTCGATTAAATCTGTTGTGGGTTTGCAAAACGAGTGAACTTTTTCCACAGCTATTATATGTGATCCCTCCATTTTCCATTAGTTTGAAGGATTTGATGTTTGGGTTGGTTGTGACACTGGATTAATTCTGCCATCCGTGTTACAGTAATTCTTATTTGGACTTTTTTTAAGCATTTCATTCATCTTGGTCATACTGATAGTGAAAGTTTTGACTTTTTGCTTGGAAAGGGTCAGGCCTCATTGGTTAACCGGTAGAAAGTGATGAATTATTAAAATTCCATGGGGTCTTGTCGTTACATTATAGGGGAAAACTTCGAAGGCATCAAAATGATGCTTTAACAGAAGAAGGCATCTATGTCGAATTATTCTTTGTACATACATATATTCTGTCCTACAAAGCCTATCATTTTAGGAGCCTTAGCAAAAATTGTTTATGTTATTATGTTGAAAGTTGCCTCTGGTTTTAACTCTGTTTTATTGTTTTTAAGATGAATAGCCTGGCGTGTTTTATTTGATTCTGTATTGAGGTCCATTCATGGTGCCATTTTAACAATTTTCTGATTGAATTGGTTTAATTTGGGTAACTTATACTAAGAAAAAGGTGAATACTTTTGTTAGGTAAATTATGTTGGTTTTGCAACCTGAGTTATCAGATAAAAAATAGTCTAGCTGTCAAACACTTAAATTGACAAGTAATTCAGTAGCTATCCTGCCTTGACTAGTTCATGTTCCGCGTTATCTATTTGTAAGATAAGAAGAGCTGACAAATCAGCAAGCGCGCATAATATACAAACTTGTTGCCCCGTAAACTCAGGAGAAATTGTCCGTTATGAATTGTTTGTTTTCTTTCATTGTTGCCTTGGGCCCCCAAGACAAGCACAAACACGCTAACTTTTTTTATGGTTACAAGGATACTGTTTTTTTTACTTGTTTGCACTTGATGGAACTGCCATTTTGCAGTGTTATTTCCTTGGGCACTTTGTATCAACCATTTGCTTTGAGTGCATCGGGTGAATCGGTCACATGAAAAAAAAAAAAATCAGAGAAGCTAAAACTGAGGTCATTAATGCCTTCTAGTGGTGTGGTATACTTTTTGTGACGGATATCTAAAC
This sequence comes from Hyparrhenia diplandra, assembly GCA_015847255.1. NCBI lineage: Eukaryota > Viridiplantae > Streptophyta > Magnoliopsida > Poales > Poaceae > Hyparrhenia > Hyparrhenia diplandra. The sequence goes on from JADLZK010010048.1 coordinate 41,776, forward strand.
TTATGAGAAAGGCGATTGATTCTACTGTCCTTAAACATACATAACTAGTAATGGATGCAATCTTTCCTTTGTTGGTATGCTGGGAATAACTTACACAGTTTATTTCAGCCACCTTGACTCCTTTTTTTTTCTGTTAAACCAGGAATCAAATAAAACGTCAAAGAGCAAACTTGTTCTGGGGACTGCTTCACTGAACCTAGCAGATTATGCATCTGCTGCTGAAGAGGAAATCGAGATAATCCTACCATTGTCTGTGCCTAGTAGTGCAACAGACCTGGCCCCATCACTCCATGTATGCCTCTTGTCAAATATATGGCTTTATGTACTGGGCTACTAAGATTTATGTTGGTTTGTGATTCTGATAGTTAAACATTGTGTGACATTTAGTGTTATTTTTCTCTCCAGCTTACTTTAAGCCTGGCGGAACTAAGGATATCTCAACAATCGCCTGGTGCTTCACAGCGGTCTGTTATTGCCCCATTGTCACCTTCCTCTGGTGACTCTGTTCCTTCTGGAAAAGATGAGGTTTCTGTCATTAAGGTGGGGCTGAGAAATCTGAAGATCCTAAGAGATCTAATGTCTACACGGAGGTTCAAAAAGACTAACCAAGACTATGACGGCAGTGAGGAGAAGTATTATGTTCACAGTGATGGTGCAGAATTTTCTTGTGATACTGACTCTCTTGACGATGATCTGGATGATAGAGAGCAGGATGATGAGTTTGGGGGTTCAGCCGTCAGGAAGTCCTTCAGCTATGGCTCGCTGCAGACTATGAATGTCGGCGCCCTACTTTATGCACCTAGGATTGATGGAGATGATGAGGGTTGGGTACATTACAGTCACCGAAATTCTGATGTCAGTTATCATGTTGAGCAAGTGCCACCCTCCACAGCTGAGGAGCAAGCTTCCATCCCTTTGCGGCGAAAGAGGAGCATACTTCCAGCTCGATGGAGAAAGACAAAATTACCAAAGGCTAAAGGGAGCCTCTGTTGAAGCCATATGGAGAAGAGGGCGGTGATGATATTGACTATGATCGGCGGCTGTTGACCCCTTCTGACGGATCTGTTTCAGAGGTACATATTTTTCTTGATATCTCAAGTTTTTTGGTTTTTGTTTCTTTTTTTTGCACTAGCATTATGTTGGAGGTTAATTGACAGCATATCATCTTCTCTGTTTGCAGGGATCAAATGGTTCTACTAATAGTATGGTGTCGGTGTTTGGTGATGACGATTTTGTTGTCGGGAACTGGGAGTCAAAGGAAGTATTTAGCCGAGATGGCCAGTTGAAGCTTTCTACACAGGTGTTCTTCGCATCAATAGACCAGAGAAGTGAACGGGCTGCAGGGGAGAGTGCTTGCACAGCACTTGTGGCTGTTGTTGCAGACTGGTTCCAAGCAAACCAGGACCTGATGCCAATCAGATCACAGTTTGACAACCTGATCCGTGAAGGATCTCTAGAATGGAGGAAACTTTGTGAGAATGAGACCTATAGAGAACGGTTTCCTGATAAGCACTTTGATCTTGAAACTGTCCTTCATGCAAAGATCCGCCCACTCACAGTTGCTCCCAGTAAGTCGTTCATTGGGTTCTTCCATCCTGAAGGTACTGAGGATGTAACTGGATTTGACTTCCTCGATGGCGCAATGTCATTCGACAACATCTGGGATGAGATAAGCCGAGCAGCAGAGTGCTCCTCTGGAAAAACCTACCCTATACATAGTCAGTTGGAATGACCACTTTTTTGTCCTCAAGGTTGATGCTGATGCTTATTACATCATTGATACACTTGGTGAGAGGCTGTCTGAAGGTTGCAACCAGGCATACATCTTGAAGTTTGGTGACACCACGACCATTCACAAAGTGCCTGCTGAAAACAAGGAAGCAAACTCTGATGCCGGTGGACACGGCAATGATTCCTCAGAGATCTGCTCAACTGAGCAGGACAGTGGAACGGACACTGAAGAGTGTGAGCTTGTGTTGAAGGGTAAGGATGCATGCAAGGAGTACATCAAGAGCTTCTTGGCCGCTATCCCAATCCGGGAGCTTCAGGCTGACATCAAGAAAGGTCTCATGGCATCAACTCCACTGCACCATCGCCTCCAGATTGAGTTCCATTACACGGAATCGTGCCCCGCCGAGATCACTGAGCCTGCTCCACTGTCCCCATCCGAAGCCCCTTTTGAGTTCTGTTGGCCTGAGCCACCGTCACCGCCACCTGCCATTGAATTCACTGTAACCCATCCACCTGCCATGGAGGTGGCCATAAGCCAGGCCGTCGCCGTTGTATAGCCGGCCTTGGTTGCTGCTTAGTTTAACATATAGAGAGCCAGCCGCGCTTTTCCGAGCGAATCGTGAAGTGGACCAGATCGAAGATTTGGCTTCGTTTCTAGTTTGCTCCGTTTGCTGTCCATCTAAGATGAACTGACTAGTATAGCTTAACTCTCTTTTGGTCTGCGTGTGTGTGCTGAGTGTGTTTGGTTCACTTCTTCAGGCTTGTGGGAGCTTTCATCATTTTGTAAAGAAAGAAAGGGTGTTTGCTCCTGCACATCTTTACCTGTGAAGTGAGTTTGCTGGACTTGTAATCCTGCTACATTATCATCATTATGTTAATTATGTTAATTGTGTCATCTGTTGTCCTCTGATACTACCCTGGTGATGTTCTCTGAAGATACTATTTACAATCTGACAATTTCCCGATCGATTCCTGAAGAAACTAACAAAATGTGTGACTGAATGAGGTGTGTGATTAGGAATGCACTGTAGCTAAAGTGGGACAAGGTCACTGAGTGGAGCCACACAAAACGATTGGGCTCGGTGTCTCCATCAGTGAAAAGATTTATGCCAAAGCTGACCTCTCGCTGTCATGGCCTGCTTTTCCGGCGCCGATCCACCACAAGCAAGCAAAGCTCCATCACGAAATTAGAGCGCGAAAGAAGCGTCAAATTATTGGCTGGCGATGGCGAGCAAATGTTTCTAGTGAGTGTGACGGGTGAGCTGCTGCGACTAGCTCAAATAAACTGAGGTTCATGCACTGTGCGTGTAATGGCGCAGGTCAAAAGATGCATTTGGGTCTAGTGTAGCCTAGTCGTCGCCAATCAGAGCCATATGGATCAATGGATTGGATGATGTATGGGTGTAACATGGAATATATTCTTTCATAATTCTCACCTGTTTGAAATGAAGAGAATAAAAAAATTAAAATGCTTGGTCTTTGCGTTTCAGTTTATTGCAAGCGTGAGTTGGCACCACCATGTCTCTTTTCCTGGTCAACGATGATCTATGAATGTTCATCAGATGGGCCAGTGCTGATTCGATCCGATCAAACAAGAAGATAAACTAATGCAAAAGCAAACGCAAGTGACAGCTCAGTTTTAATAAAAAAAAAAAAAGGTGAAATCAATCTTAAAACTCTACCCTTTTCAGTTGAAGAAATCAGGCCAGGAGGCCTACTCTTTTCAGTTGAATCTGGTGGTTGTGTGGCCTTTATTTCCACTCTCATTCTCGGCAAAAATTAAAAGGTTCAGAGATTTACCAACCAAACCAACGACATACCCATTCACAGCTCTGAAACTGTCTATAATTATTATTATTGGATCCTAGCTACATCTGACTGTAATCCAAACCATGACCGCCGCAAGGATGTTTTTTTAGAAACAAATGAAAACAGAGCTTACTACCTTTCAGAGACAGCAAAGGTTTTGTTGGCCCTCATTGGCACGCAGGAGGTTGGTGACAGGCAGACATGTTGAGAGCTTCACCAACCAACAAAAGCTGTACCAATGCACGTTGCTGAAACCAACAGCACGTCGGGGGTTGTAGTACTACTTGCACTCAGTAGGGGAAGGAAGACGCCAATTGTAGGACTGAAAGGCTGCTGCAGACCAGCAGTGCAACAACACCCTTTTGGCTCACCAATGGTTTCCTTTCGTACTGTACTTTGGTTATTAGCATCAATCAATTAATTTCATTTGGATTTGGGTGTGGGAAAGCTTCAGAGAAGATCGACCAAAGCAGATTCGGTTCAGTAACCTGCTGGCTGCTGCAGCACTAAATTTCGTCTGAAGATCTTGGTGTGGATTAGATATCTGACGAAGGCAATCCATCAGGCGAGATCCATCCATCGTCCGTGCTGCTGGTAGTAGCCTGGTAGTACAGCATTGGGAGGCAGCTAGATTTGATTTTCACTGCTGTGATATATGAATCCATGAGATCAATGATCCCATCCGTTGAGCAGGAAAGGAACGATCATCGATCAAGGCTTGGACAGCGTCTGAAGACGTAGTATTTTTTCAGAAGCTGTGTTCCACAGACACACCATTGTTCATTTGCACTGGTCTGTGTGAATACAACATGTGGCATACAAGTAGCAATCGAGGTTGCTTTGCTTCCTTCCTACTCCGTACTTACAAATACAATTACTGAAAGCGACGCAGTATTCCTGGCCTGGTGGCTGGCTTTGCACTTTTGCAGCTGCTGCTGGAAAACAGAGACAAGAGGAAGCTGATACGGCCGGCCCAGCAGTGGTTTCTCAGGACGGAAGCGAAAGGCGACAGCTACGGCCCTGGTACTACTGGTACACAAGGAGCATGTAGCTGTCCAGTCCTGTCCGTTCGTTGGTCTGAATCTCACCATGTGTTGTGAGTCTATTCCTCATGTGAGTTGGTTCACCATGTGTGACTCTGCATTATCTGCAGAGAAAGCAAGATTTTCACTGATTCATGTTTGCATGGCAGTCCACAGTTCACTGATCCAACACCACAAATATATAATAATGATTTCAGAGAAGGAGGAAAAAAGCAACAGAATCGCTCTATGTTATTATGAACTCTATGATCTTTAACGGCTTATTACTGTAAAGCTATATGGGCTCTGTCTGACTCTGAGAGGAGGGAGGATGGATGGGTGACGGGAACTCGTGCGGGCCGGGCCGGGCCGACCATCTCTTGCAGTTGGCCCAGATCACCACCATCTCCAGCTCCAGACCCGTCGATAGGCCACGCAGATACGGCCCATCCTGGTCCATACCACGCAGATACGGCTGGCCCAACCGACAGCGCTTATAATAAAATCAAGAGGCGGTTATTGGGTCATTTCCTCGAATATCTCACGCACACCTTTCCCTGTCCTATTTATTTATTTATTGTAAAAAATCTTTTCCTGTCCTATCTACTATCCCGTTCTAATAAATAAAATTACATACTCTATAAGACGTTTTGAGATACATCGTTTTACCATCTATTTAGACATGAAGTACATCTAAGTCCATAGCAAAATCTATAGAAAAACCAAGATGTCAATCTGAAGTGAAAGCATTTTAGAGAAGTTTAATGCAGTATTAATATTATACTACTTGTATCTCCTATTGCCAGTTCCAGTATTAATCCCCTGATATATAAAAAGTATATATATTTACCAAACTTGAAAAGAATTAATTAAGTCATAAGAAATGATGTGTATTTTCTTGAACGGGAAGAAATAAATAGAACAGTACCTTGTAAATAAAACACATAAAGAAAGGAATAGAACAACAGTAATAACTACAGTAGTACTAGTTCTTTTTAGGGAAAAAAAAAATCCGTGGCACTAGATCCACTTTCTGAACAAGATGCTTTTGATTTAGTTAGATACATTTTTGTTACGCTGTATCTAGACACGGTACAAACATAGTAAATACTCCCTCGGTCTTAAAATAAGTGTCATTCTCACTTTTAAGGAGTCAACGTTTTCAAAATACCGGTAATTATAAATTAAAAATATATAAATATTTATGCTAAATAATTAGTGTAATCGGAAAGATCTTTAAGTCTAGTTTTTTAACAAATTTATTTGAAGATTTAAATATTGCACGTATTTTCTACAAATATAGTCAAAGTTAAGAAAGTTTTCACCAAAGACGCCTCCCATAACATCATTTTTTTTTTTGGGGACGGAATACTCAAGGTATCTCGTAAAACGAAACGTCATATATTTGGAAGTATATTACCATTCCATTCATCAAGATTCCCTCCGTCCTTTTATGATGCCGCAGGGAAAGCGTGTGCGTGAGAGGTAAACACGGCTTTCTGCAGACAAACATTTGGGACGACGAGTAATGAGTTTAGTAAAAAAAAATTGAGCAAAATGAAATTAATAAATGATGAGACAGACAGGAGGGTAGTGGGCCCCACCTGCACGTCCGCGGTGACACGACACGGCCCACGAGGCGCGCGTGCGGGGGCCCTGGCGCGCTACTACGCCCAGAGGCGCCCACGTCACCCCACGCTCCACCCCTCCAGACCGCACAGCCCCGTCACGTGCGCCGGGCCTACACCGATCCCTCTGCGCTGCGGGGAAGGAAAGGAAACGAAGGGGGTTATCCGCGCCGAGGTTGCCACGTGGCGGTCGCGCAGGCCCCGAGAAAGAGAGAGAGAGAAAACGCCCGGCCGCGGGCGGACGGACTCCACGACGCGGGAGTGCAATCCGGTTTGCCGTCCGTCCTCTCAGTCCCGCCGTCCCGTCCTCCCGCCCCCCGCTCCACGTCCCTAGACCCGGTCCACGAACACCATCTGGCAGCATGTCGGGCCTCCACTTCCTTCCGGTGCACGGGACCGCGCTCACGTCCACACGCGCCACACACCCCACGCCGTCGGCAGCAGCGCACCACCGTGGTCCCCCCCCTCCACGTCCGTCACGACGCCGTACCAACCGCCCCTCGGTCCACACTCACTGCCACCACTGCCCCACCACGGCTCACAGAGCTCATGGACCCGCGTGTCAGTGGCGGGAGGGCGGCCGGGGCCGACCCGTCGAAGCGAGCCGTTATCCGAATCGCCCCGAGGCGAAGTGGGATTGCATTAATATTTTAAAATATAAATTATTATATTTATTAAAAATGGAAATGAAATCCCCACGCGGCCGTCGCTTGCTCCCTTCCCCACCACCTGCACACAGACACAGCAGCACACCCACCGAGAGCGAGCGAGAGCGAGCGGGAGAGCCGAGCCTGCCTGCGCGTGACGCTGACAGCGAGCGAGAGGAGGCAGGGACGGGGCAGCGAGAGCTAGGGATAACCCACAACAACACCCACCCACCACCATGGCGACGTCCGGCGAGCAGGAGCAGGCGCCGGCCGCGGCGGTGGCTGCGGCAGCGGAGGAGGTCGTGTCCGTGGAGATGCCCGCGCCAGAAGGGTGGACTAAGAAGGTATACCGGGGTCTCGTGTCATGACGCCCGCCCTGCTGCCTGTCTCTCTTCTCGCTCGCTCGACCGTGCTGTGCTCTGCTTGCTTGCTTGCTTTCGCGTACAATTCGGGGGCTCCAGGGGTGGAATTCGCGGGGGCGGAATTCGTGCGTGATGCGAAGCGGAATTCGAGTTCCCCGGACGCGAATTCTAGGGTTTCGGCGTGGTGCAGGTTTGGTGTTTCGAGAGCTCTCGGGTTTGGGGAGTCTAGGGTTTGCGACGCTGCACCCCGATTCAATTCCGCTTGGGGTCGTGGTCGTGGGGGTTCCGGAACTCGATTTGAGCTGCTGCTAGTTCGGCCACGAGTGTTCGTTCGAGCTCTCTGCTTTCCCCGGCTGGAGCGAGCGAGCTGCCTCACTCTAACGGATGGGGTTGGTGTGGTTGGTAAGCTACGCGGCCCTCGTGCCCGGTCCGTACGGTGATGATTCGGAGCTGGGGCGGGGCGCTCGTTTCGGATTATGGGCGGGGGCTTCTACAGATTGGGACCTGACCCGGTGGAAATTTCCTAAATCTAGCCGCGATGTGTCTGTCGCTGTTCAATTGCTTTGATGTTTTGCTGTTTGCAGGTTGCGCCTCTTGAAATTATGACTGGTTGGGTTTAGCCTATCTGTTCCCAAATTTGATATTGGTCATTGATAGGCTATGAATTACTGTGCTTTAGATTAGACTTAAATGCTTGAGCTCAGTACGAATACCCCCCAAGCTATTACTTCAGAATTAGGCGGTTAATTCGTAGGGAGGATGGAATGGGGAATCTCCAGCAGCTTGGAGCTATTTGCAGTCACTGCTAATAGCGGCTTTAGCCTACCCATTTCTAGTTGAATGTTGATTGTTTGATGATAGGTTGCAGTTCCCAGTGCTTTATTGTGTTTGAGATTGGAAGGCTTGGTCTATTACTTCAGATTAGCGGGTCATATTGCTTGAGTAGCAGTGTGTTTGTAGTGAAGTTGGAATGGGGAATCTCCTGCAGCTTGCAGTTTTGGCAATCAGCCAGTCACTGCTACTAGAGCTTTATCCCCTGATCTCCAATTGGATGTTCAAATTATTAGATGGTGGGTTAGTTTGTCATTTGTTTTGTTCTGACTTCCTAATGGTTCGGCAATTACTTTGGATTCAAGGGGTAAACATTGATTAAGTAGTAGTGTGCGCGTAGAGAAGTTGGAATTGAGACTGTTCTACACTAAGAGCTGTTGATTTGTTGGTAAGAGGGGTCTGTCTTACCTATTTCCAGCGATGCTTTGTTATGTTCTGACTTCTAGTGGTTCAGCAATTACTTTGGATTCAAGCGGTTAACATTGATTTAGTAGTAGTGTGTGTGTAGAGAAGCTGAAATGGGGAATGTTTGCACTAAGAGCTGTTGATTTGCTGGTAATAGGGGTTTGTCCTACCCATTTCTAGGTTGATGTTGATTATAGATGATGTGTGCTTAGTGAATCTTGTCATGTATTGGGTCCATGGTTTTGGTTTTAGTTTCATTTTACTGTGATTAGTGCCAGTTTTGCTAGAATAAGTGCTTGTTGAGCTGAATCATGCAAGAACAGGGTGCTGCCACACAGATATGGGCTCCTATTGTGTTTGGAGGGTTTGAAAATGATCTATTTTCTTTTTTCTCTGATGTAGTATCACTTGAATACCCACCTGAAAATCTCAAATATTCAAGCTTTGAGTTTAGGAGTCTGCTATTTGTTCATTATCGGATGTGTTTGTGACCGTTTCAGTATCCTTTTTCAACTTGATAACAGAGAAGTGCCAAACAACCTTATTAGCCTAGGGATTACCTATTCTGTGTAGTCTAACGTGGTTATTTTGAGACTTGTGCTTCATAGGATTTACTGTCGGTGTTTTGCATTATTGGTTGTTAGGATGCAGTTTTCATGCTATTAATGGCTGCAATATCTAGTTTCTTTATTGGCGGGAAGCATTGAATTGCTCAGGCAGTTGATATAGCTTGTCGTTTAGCGTGATCTGTTTCTGTTTTTAGCTGGGCAAAACCTAACTTCGAATGCTGGATAAAGTTCAATGTTGGAATCATCTAAAAAGTGGTCTGGAGCTGGAAATAGTTCTTGTGGATTGTACCTTTAATGTCTTACGTTACTGCATTGATATGACGGTTTGAGGTGACGTTCTAATTCTTTGTCGGTTACCTGTTTTTGTGATTTGGTTATTAACTGTTTGCATGCTTATCGTTCTGTTGGTCGATAGAAACCGGACACGTGTGTTGCTAAATCAGCCACTATGCTGGCTCTTGTTTGTTGTTCCGTCGAATTTTTGTTGTTGTTCAAACAGAGGGATGATCTTTCTTAATACCAATAGATATTATGATTAAATGTCTTCCATTTTTTGTTGCTTTTGCAGCTATCTGTTATGTTTAGTAATTTATTGTTTCCATATACTGTGATGTTCAAATTTAACTACATATTTGTTGATGGCAATGTGTCTGAAGTGGGTGATAAGGGTTTGAAAACACTCACTAAACCCTGCTTTGGAGTTTGCGAAGGCATTTAAATTCTCCATTATAAGGTCATCATTTTACTTTCGTTGATAACCTTCTAGGAACTAATTTTGCTAGGTAGATACCCAATAAAGATGTATCACTTCTATTAATCTGTGAGATAACTGTTTTTCCTGTTCATTTCTGTAAACACTGAAAATCAATCTGCTAGTAATTAGAAGTTTATCTGGTGACACTTTATCTCTGATAAGCTGCCCCATAAGTTCAGCACTAGTAATATTCATATGCATATGAAATCTATCTGTTTGTTTTTCCTTGCTGAACTTGAGTGCATTGAAATTGGTTTCTGGGTAATCATGTATCCAAATTCCAATTACTTTAGCTGATTGTTTTTGGCTGTTTGAGTCACATTGACTGTAGTGCAAAAATAATCATTAAATATTTCTGCTTCTTAGAGTCACTAACATCTGAAATGTCTCCGTCTGAGGCTAGGTTCTGCCTGCTTTCAAGTTCTATTGCTGTCAGGGCAGTACCGCAGTAGCTAGTACTTGGCACAGTTAGCATATACTTCGAGTCTAGTTCATGTGAGAGGACGATGCACTGATTATGGTGGTGAAATCCAAGAGTGTAATTTGAATCTAAAACTCTTGATACTATCTCTGTAACAATGTAGTAACAGTCTAGTTCTTGTTTGTTGGATGTGATGCATACCTAGAAGTAAATTGGCAAGTATGCATTCCACTGTCTCCAAGCATTCTTTTACCACCACCTGTGTCCTAGCTGTTCTTCTGTTTTGCAATATTTACATCAGTTAGTGGAGCCAGCAGTTCTTTTCAGTTAGTGGTGCCTCTGCTTTTCAATATGTAATCATCCGGATGATAGATGAACATCAAAACATTAGATCGAGGCTAGTGCTGTTCATTATATTAAGAAGATGAAAAGGAGGGACAAGTGTTTAAAAAACACACACACATGTGTGTGTGTGTTGTGTGTGTGGCTCATTTGTTTAATTAGTTAATGTGTGTGTGTGTGCGTGCGTGATACATGTGTGTGTGTGTGTGTGTGTGTGTGTGTGTTGGTGTGTGTGTGTGTGTGTGTGTGTGTGGCTCATTTGTTTGATTAGTTAACTAATGTCTCTGCTGCTAGTAGGCACTCATTTGTTTGATTAGCTAAAGCGTATTTCGTGGGGATATCTGATTGCAGGCATTAATATACTTTCTTTTCAATGTTACAGTTTACTCCCCAGAGAGGGGGAGGTCTGAGATTGTTTTTTTGTCTCACCAACTGGTGAGGAAATTAAGAACAAGAGGCAACTAAGCCAATACCTGAAGGCACACCCTGGAGGCCCTGGTGCTTCAGAGTTTGATTGGGGAACTGGTAGATACCTTTGACTACCACTCCTTGTTATTTCTCTAAATCTCTGTCTGTAATAGAAATACGGATGACTTTAGAAATCTTTGTATTCTCCATCTAAAATGCTTTGCACACAGGTGACACTCAATGCGTTCTGCTCGCATTAGCGAGAAATTCAAGGTATCTGATAGCCCAGAGGGCGAGAAGATCCCAAAACGCAGCAGGAACTCAAGTGGTAGGAAGGGGAGGCAGGGGAAGAAGGAAGAAGCCCTGACACTGAAGAAGCAAAAGATGCTGAAACTGGCAAGGAGGCCCCTAGTGTAAATGACACAAAGGAGACTGATGTGGAGATGAAGTCTGCTGAAGAGGCGAAGGATGCTCCTGCTGAAACTGAAGATACTGAGAAGGTCGCAGACAAGGTTGATGCTCCTGCTCCAGCAGCAATGGAAGAAGATAAGAAAGAAACTGAGCAACCAGCTGAATCTGTTGAAGCTCCTGCACCAACGGAGGAGAAACAAGATTCCAAGCCAGCTGAACCTGAAGCTGCAGCCCCAACTGAGAACTCAACCCCTGCTCCTACTGAACCTACTGCTGATCCTGCCCCAGCGCCTGAAACCAAACCAGACGCCCGAGCCTGCTGCTGCTGCTGCTCCAGCAGCTGAAGCCAAATCAGACGCCGAGCCTGCTGCTGTCACTGCTCCAAAGCCTGAAACCAAATCAGATGCGGTTGTTGCTGATCCAACTCCTGGGACCAAGACAGACGGTGCTGCTGCAGAACCAGCACCTGGAGCCAAGTCAGACGCTGCTCCAGTAGAGAACTCCGGCGACAAAGGCGGAAAACCAGGAGAGCCAGCCCGTGAACAACGGGCAGCTGCCGTGACTCAACGGTGAAGTGCATCTGAAGCTGGAACCGGAAGCCTGAACCCCTTTTTGGGTTCTGGCTCCGTGTATCTCATTTAGGAACAAACAATTGCATTCGCATTCGCATTGTAATCAGTTAAAGAGTCAATGGATCGGTAAGCATGTTAATTAGTCAGTTTGACACTGCTGGGTGACAGGTTGGTAATTAGGGGTCTGCATTTAGTTTTGTTTGTATGGCTGGTGTCTCCGCCTTACATGTATCCACCACCACCACCACCACCATCATCTTGGTTGTAATTGTACCTAACTGTTGCGTAAGCATATTAATCTTAGGCCATGTATACTCCGCTGTAATGTCTGTATCAGTGTACCTGTGCTTTCGTGTACTGTGAAACTTGCATAGCTAGTTGCATGTTTGTTTATATGGAAATAAAGATTGGCTGGGCATGTATGGATGCCGGATAGCCATCCCGCACCAATAAACCCAGCCAGGAACTGCAGATGAGAATCATATCCGATCCTGATGCCGTTGATGTGATGTTTCCGCTGAATTCGTGTGGCTGGAATGGATGGATGGGTTCATGTTTCTTCAACTTTGTTCCATTCCATTCTACATACAGTACTGTACAATGCATCTACTTTACAACATCTTATACCCTGGAATTCGCTTGCGACAAGTCAAGTTATAGATCAGGACAGCGGTGGCGGTTTGGCGGTGGCGGCGACATGTGTGGCCACCGGCGGCGAGCGGCAGACGGGGCACGTCGGGTGCAGGCGCAGCCAGCGGTCGACGCAGCGCTGGTGGAAAGCGTGCGCGCACTGGGGCAGCACGCGGAGCACGTCCCCGGTGGCGTACTCGCCCAGGCACACCGCGCAGCACGGCACCGGCACGGGCGCCTTGGCCGCTGCCACCGGCGCCGGCCCCTCCTTCACCTCCGCGTCGCCGTACACCACCTTGGGCAGCGCCGGAGCGCGGCGTCGTCGAGCCCGGCCTCGACGTCCGCCACGCCGCCCACGAAGACGGCGGCGGCCACCGTGCGCCTGCGGGACTCCGACGACCGGCGCGCGAGCGATGGCGGCGCGGCGCGGCGGGAGCACGCGCGGAGCAGGGCGGCCACGGTGATCACGGCCAGCACGCTGACGACGGCGAAGGCCGCCTCCAGCTCCACCATCCGCGACGGCGAGCGGTCGACGAGTGAGTTAGTGAGCTTGGCTGATGGTCGGCTGGCTGGCTGCGCCGGTGATGCTCTTCTTTGCTCGGCGTTGCGTGCGATGCGAGTGTGCGTTGCTCGGTGGGTTGCTTGTGTGGATGGGGTGGGTCGCATGCGGGAAGCCAGGCACCCGGCGACAGTGACGTGGTGAAGTGACACAGAATCTAGACCTTCATCATCACACTAGTCCTGCCCAAGTTGAACCTAGTCTCATGCGCTTAGGATAACAATCTTAGGTTTTTCTTTTGGAAAGTTGTTTTCGAATATAGCTGAAATGTAAAACACAATCTTTTACAAAGATGGTTGAAAAAAAAAAAAAAAAGGATTTTTTGGATGGCGTCTAGTGTGACAACACATGGTGAACGAATTGGCTATTTGTCTGCCTTGTTTAGTGTGGAAGTGGCCAAAGTGGGAGAGTGTGCAGGCGGAGCTAACTTAGTGGCACTGTGGGCGCTAAACCACATTTTTTTGAGATTGCACAACGCACGCTCAACACGCACGCACACTGGGCGCAAAAACCCCTATGAGAGCCGGCAAATCTTGAAGTTAAGTCACCACTATTCTCCATTTATCGACCAGGGACGTCGCCTACCACTTTTGTTCGAAAAAATCCCGAAATAAATTCGGGAAGTGTCGCAGATTTGAACCCCCGGGTGGGAGCCCCCAACCAATGACCTTTGCCATTCCGCCACTGAGCCCTTGACAAATTTTAGCTATTCTCCATTTTGATTTTGTTCCCTAGAGGTCAGAAAAGCCCAAAAGCTTCCCAACCTCACTAGCACCATGAAAATTTGGCATTTTAGATGAAACTAAGCACACCATAAATTTGACGTTTTGCATTTTTTATCATTCTTAAGTACTTGGCATTTCGTATTTTGCATTTCAGGGGGAACTAAACACATCCTAAGTTAAACTGTAACAGACAATAAATAATAATCTGTCCAAAAATCATGAGGGTTGCACGTTGATCTCCATATCTTTTTACTTTATTACACCTCTAAGATGGACCATCTTGAACTCCTGATTCCTACGCCTTCGGGTAAATATGAGTTGTCGTTATCAGGGAGATCAGAATTTCTCAGAGAGGAAGTATATGATTCTCAGAATTTGAAATCAAACAAGAAACTTGCATCCAAAGTTCGTGAGGTCACTAGCTCTTTATTTGACTCTAAATACTTTACTATATATATATATTTTAGAAAAGATGAAGAACTTCACCTGCCACCACATTAGACGCCACCGCGATTTTTTTACCCAAAACAAGAGGACTTTTGTCTGCCTTTTTTAACTAGGAATAGAAAAACTTTTTTTTTACACTGTGATGATATAGCTAGGGAGGCCACCACCGTCTTTGTCTCTAGTTGGCTGCGGGCATGGGCGCGTGGCGCGAAGCATTGCCTCAATCTCAGGCGATAAGATATAGTAGGAAATAAGAGAAAATAATTTGGATACAAATTTAAAACCCTTTTACGTTGGTCAATATCATCCATCACCTTCCAGTCCAAGCTATTCATGCTTTGTTTTGTTGTTTTTTATGTGACTTTTTTTTTTTTTTATATGATTTGTTTCATCCCCTTGTGCATATGCGTTTGCGTGTGTCGTGTGTGTGTTGTGTGTGTGTGTGTGTGTGTGTGTGTGTTTTTTTTTTTTTTTTTTTTTTTGCGTTTCGTGTTGGTGTGTGCTTGTGTGCTGCACCGAGCTACCAGCCGGTCAAGGCGGGCTCTAGCTCCACTACGCACGCCACGTGGAAAAAACTGGTGTGTGCACCGCACATGTATGCTTTGGTGTGCACCCCAGTAGATTCGTGCCACGTGTCGTGAAAATCATCGTTGTCTATAGATTTCCAACGGGCCATGCCATGGCAGCCCGGCACTGCCTCGCGCCGTCTTTGTCGGCCCGTGTCGGGCCGCCGAGGCCCGTCGTGCCCTCGCGGGCCGGGCTGCACCGGGCTCCGTGGCTGACCTCGAGCCCAAGCCCATCCCACGGGCCAAATCGTGTCGTGTCCGTGCGGCCGCCCACGGGCCGATTTTTGAAAAACACTCAAACATGATTTTTTTACAGATTCCAAAGATATTTGTACAATATCATACCAAATATATGTACAATATTATACCAAGTATGAAAATATTGGAACTAATATACCAAATATGTACAATATTATCACCATTATATTTGCCACCGAGCCTCCCCTTTCTTAACGCATCGGCCCCGTGCGGCTTGAGGGTCGCCCCAAGCACGCACCGCTGCTGCCCGCGCTGCCGTGCGGACCGGGTCCGCCGACCACCGGGCCGCGCCGTGCTCGGGCCGGGCCAAAATATCGCGGCTGCGGTCGCGGTCGCCGTGCCTCGGGCCGCATGGAAATCTATATCGTTGTCTCGGAACCGCTCCGCCGTTGGCCGCCGCTTGCACGCATGCAAAAAGGATGAGACTGAGCTGTTGTGTACTATGCGGGTTGCAGACGGCAATGATGATTCGCAGGACACGTGGCGCGAATCAACTAGGGGTGCACACCAGCGACCGTGTGCACAAGTGCACACATTAGTTTTTGCTGCCGCCACGTATGTGGACCCTCACCTAAGCCCTCCTTAAATTTTGATGCTAATTAGAGCAACCGCAATGCTTACTACCAGTTGAGGTAATATGATGGGTCCGGGGGACAGAGGGTAGCAGATGATCCATCCCTCTCACAATGTTGTCCCCTGTGTATAAACTGGGTCCCGCAAAGAGAAAAGCTAATTCTCAAGGCTGGGCTGTGTGATTAAGAGATGGAGAGAGAGCAAGCTGCAACGGTACAAATATTGTTGTTTACTCGTTGCTATCGGATAGTCCAAAATTTGTATGATATAGGCTGTTAAAACGCACCTTCTTCTTATACGGTTTGTTAGTTGTTTCACGTGCCAAGAATCGGTTGTTGGCACTTTATAAAACAACCGAATAATCTAAACGCGTCATTTTGGGTTTTCATCGCTGGTCAATTAGGGTTTACACGCACTATCACACACACTGGAGTTTTCATAGTTTACATACGAAACTGATTTCTATAGCATACGTTACCAGAATGGTATATACTAGCCATGGTCCTGTTTGGAAGCTAGGGTGTCATGTTCTATAATTTTGTTTGGGATGATTTTATTTCTCCTGTGTACTAGGAGTGGAGAATACGTTGTGCTTGAGAGATGTGATCCATGCAGGAATAGAAAACCATTGTCCATTTCATTGTTCATCTGATTTCTGGCAAGGAACCAAATGTATTATCCCTTCCAAAGATCGCCTCAAGCCATGGAGTAGTGTCCAGTTGTGAACCTCAAATAACAAGAAATTGTGAAAATCACTAAAAAAAAAGGAATATCCGTACTGAATAGTATATGGAAGACTAGAATATATAATATGGGTGGTTGGCACTTGGTTGCATTGTGTACCATCCATCCCACTCAGCACTGTGTGAGGATGAGTCTAATCCAAACTTGCTCTGACTGATGACGTGATGTTTCAACTGTTTTTTCGTGGCTGTGGGCACACATACGTACTACGTAGCTGTTGTTTTGCAAGCTGTGTGTGCTGGAGGATTAATTTGCTCATCTGTGTCAATCTGCATTGCGCTTCCATTTCAGCAGCACCCGGAGCACGTCGCCGCAGGCGTACTCGGCCAGGCACACCGCGCGGCGCAGCACGTCGTCGATCGTCTCGGTGGAGGGCGTGGTCGTCGTCGAAGTCTTCCTCGCTCCCTCCTCGCCGTCGTCGCCGTACATCACACATTGGGCAGCGCTTTGAGCGCGGCTTCGTCGAGCCCGGGCTCGACGTCCACGGTGATGTCCTCCTCCCCGACCGCGTCGTCGGCCAGCTCGCGCGCTCCACCCCCCGCGCGCGCGCCCGGCCGCCGTGGCCATCGCGGGCGGAAGTGAGCAGCAAGATAGCGATGGTGACGATGGCCATGACGCTGACGACGCCGAAGACGACCTGATCCAGCTCAACCATCCCGCCGGCCGGCCGGCCGGCGCCAAAAAGGCCGGCCTCGCGCGCCTGCGTCTAGCGCGCAGCCTGCGATAAATGAGCGGAGGCGCTCTGCTGGACGCCTGTGCTGGTGTTCCATAATTCCATTGCGTGCGCGCAGGGCGCAACCTGCCAAACGGCCTGTCGATCGAGGTCGACGCAAATGGAGCTTTCGGTTAATCTCAGCTGGTGCAGGTTGCTGTACAATATCGTGCAGCGTGTCGTCGACAAGTCGTGCAGTGTGTGAACGGACGAGTGGTTGGTGTTGCATGGCGAAAGGTCATGAAGCCAACCCAAGGTGCCCGGCGTGAGTAACCGCGTGACGTGATGTAAGCCGACCAACCTAGACGACGACGACGACCAGTACAAATCTTACTTTCCATGTGTTGCTGAACTGAGAATCATTTCAGCTGTTGTGTTCTTGGTAGTTTGATGAATTTTCAAACACATTTCCTAGACTTTCGGCCTCCTGATTTCTGTGACGCTTTCTTTTTCCTCCGGTTCGGGGTTCAGCGTTTAGGAGGATTTCTGTTTGTTGCTGAGCTTAGAAGGAGCTAGGGGAGGCTGGTCGGACGGGCGGCGAGCTCAGCGGTCAGGGGCGGAGCCAGCCCTGTTCATTGTTGTCGTGACAGCAATGATTTTCACCGATTTCCATTATAAATTCAGACTCATATGTGAAATTAATCTATGGTGTAGTAGAGGTGACATCGGTGGAATATTAGGCTGGATCTGCATCGCCGGCGGCATGGCACCGACACGCGTGGAGGAGTCCCTAGCGTGGCGTGTGGGGCGGGTGGAGGCAGATCCCGACGCCTCAAAGCGCGGTGGAGGCGGATCCCGGCACCCAGTCGCGGCGGAGGCGGATCCCTCGCTCCTCCGGCTCGGCGGTGGCATGGATTCGCGTGGTGGCCCCAGAGCGCCGCGGTGGCGCGGATCCATGACGGGACGGCCCCAGCCGGGCGGCGGCGTCCACGGATCCACGCCGGGCGGCCCCAACTCACGGCGGCGGCGGCGTATCCACGACGTGGCGGCCCCAGCCGCGACGGATCCAGTCGATTGTGGCCCGGATCCAAGCCGCCTATTTTTTTTTTTTTTTTTGGTTTTTTCCACAGATTTACCGTGACGGGCTTTCTTATGTGCCCACCACGGTTGTTCCATTTACCATGGCAGGCAAAGTGCTCGCCACCGAAAAACAACGTCGATTTACCGTGATCTTTTGTTGGTAACGGCACCGTGCCCGCCTCCTAAAATGAAAAATGCCCGCCACTTAAAAGGAAATGGAGTAGTGAGAGTTGGTGGCAATGTCCGTAGAGAAAAGCAAGAGGCATACTGATTAGCGTGGTGGCGCTGGCGGGCAATGGTGAAGGTGCACGCATAACCCGAGATGTGTGGTTGATGCGGGGGCGCTGACGAGAGAAGCTCGATGAAGGGCGGTCGTGGTCGATGGCGGTGGCAGATGCGGCATGGACACCACCACGGCGGCGCCATGCCGGATCTAAAGCATTGGGTTTGGGTTAGGGTGTCTACATGGTTGAGGGCGGTGTGGGCGCCGCCGGAGTTGGGCAGGGTGGGCAGCGGTGGGGAGCGCAAGAGAGAAAGAAGATGTTGTCTTAAGGTTGGAAAAGTCAAGACGATGATCGACTATGGAAAAGAGGCTTGGCCGTTGGACGTGTATGATGGGTCATGACATGTGTGCTGGACTGCTTTCCATGTCAGACTTACATCATTCTTTGCATAGAAGAGGTGCGTACAAGTCCATTTACAGGTTGGGTTCAAATATGTTGTTTACATGTAGTAGCAACATGCAGCATCGTGTCGATTTATTTTCAAGTAATTTTACCGTTCGAATAACCTACTTCCCCTCCATTACAATATATAAATAATCCATTTAAGGAATTTTCATGAAAATATGATATTTAAAATAAAAATGAATATAGGTTACGAAAGTATACCTTTTATTTATGACCTAAAAGATGCTAGAGTGAGTAATATTGGTATGAAATTGTGAACCTATCTAATTATTTACATATTGACGGTAAAGGTTGACTTGTGGTGGCTTTAGGGGGTTTTATATAAAAGAAATCTATTTTATAATGTCCAAACTATCCACTTTGCCCACCAATAAATCCTGGATCGACTATTCCAATTGGTTCCGTCTACCCTTAATGAGATTTTTACCTTTTTTTTTCTTTCAAACAAGCATTGTTCTTCTTCTACTACTAATGGAATGATAACTTGATAAGTTGACCCTGTTTGGCAGAGTGTGTCACTTTCTCTAATCTCCGTTTAAAGATTTCATCTTGTATTCGGCTGGTCGTTTTGTGGCTTACGACCGACTGGTACAGATTTTGTTGTGAGAGCAAAACACTATACCATGCTAATAAGCCGTGGCTGATAATAAGTTCATGCAGGAATAGAAAACCACTGTGTCCATTTCACAAAGTTCATCTGATTTCTGGCAAGAAACCGAATCTAGCTAAATCCTTCCAGTCATGGCCTTAGCCATGGAGTACTGTCCAGTTGTGATTTGTGAATCAAAATCACAGATTGCGAAGATCAACAAGAAGGGACATCCTTTGGGTTGGGAAGAAATTCGTCACTTGGTTGCATTCAGTGGCGGAGGCAGCTATGTGGCAAGGTGTGGCGGCCGCCCTACCTAAACTTTTGTAAAAGAATCGAATATATGTACTACTATTTAGGTATTAGTATATACGTGTATGTATATGCGTGTCAGCGTTGACAGCGTATGCAAATGCAAGCTAGCATGCAACAGCCCTTGCTCCTTGCTTGCTTTTGGTTCGTGGCCTGGAGTCCTGGACCGCTGGACGTCCGCCCTCCACTGCTTGATGGGCCTTGTGGCCAGAAGCCAGAAGCCAGAACCAGAAGGCGAGAAGCCAGCCAGATCCTGCCGAATCATCACATATACGTATCGTATATCGCCTCTTCGTCTTCTGTCCGTGACTCCGTCTCATCGGCGCGGCGGCTCTCCATCTCTTCGGCGCCGCGGCGGCTCTCCTCTCCGTCTCTTCGAACACATGCTGACGGCCGGTGCCCGGCGGACCACGGACGACGACGCTACTGTCTGCATCGACTGCGTGCAACAATGGCACCAAAGAGGAAAAATAGATATGTGATGCAAGGTATTTTTATTTCACAAATTAGCATGGTAGATTGATACTCAAACACATTAATAATCAATAGACAATAGTTGAATTTTTAATTTTTAATAATCAACACATTAATAATTTCACAAACTAGCATTAGCAGCTCCAACGCACCACAGCCTTGATGGTGCAGATGGTGGTGGACAGCAAGAACAAGAGCCCTCGCCTCGAGCCAACGAGAATGTAGGCATTGAGGTTCCAATCGGTCTTCAAGGGGTAGAGAATGCAGAGGAAATTCATGATCCAATAACTAACCAAGGGGAAGGGATAGGTTGATTGAAGTGCTGAAATCAGACCACATTGAGCCTTTACAAATCCGCCACACCTAGAAAATATTCCTGCCTCCGCCACTGGTTGCATTGTGTACCTTTCATCTCCATCCATCCAGCACTGACTCTGAGAGAGGTAATCAGAGCTGTGTGGGCGCGGCGAGGGCGAGCGTCGTCACGTACGGCAGGGCTGCACGCACCGGCGGCGAGCGGCAGACAGGGCACGTCGGATGCTGCCGTAGCCACCGGTCGATGCAGAGCTGGTGGAAGGCGTGCGCACACACGGGCAGCACGCGGAGCACGTCGCCGCTAGCGTACTCGCCCAGGCACACCGCGCAGCACGTCGTCGTCCCGGTGGCGGTCGTCGCCGTCGCAGTCTTCCTCGCCTCTCCCGCCGCCGTATGATCGTCGTCTCCATACACCACCTTGGGCAGCGCCTTGAGCGCGGCCTCGTCTAGCCCCGCCTCGACGTCCACGTCCACGGCCACGGCGGCGGTGTCGTCATCCCCCGCGCCAGCTGGGCGCTGCTCCCGCGCGCGCGCCGCCGCCGCCGCTATCGTGGGCGCGGCGCTGCGGGCGCACGTCCGCAGCAGGAAGGCTATGGTGACGATGGCCATGATGCTGACGACGGTGAAGGCGATCTCCAAGTCCACCGCCATGGATCCCGGCCGCCGGCTGGCCGGCGCTAAAAAGGCCGCCGCCCCTGCGTGCGTGCGACGTACGATGTGAGCTATGTGGAGGCGGCGCTAGCTGGGCTGGCGTTCATTGACGAAGTGAGCTTGGTCGTCGATGCAAATGGAGCTTGTTTTAATTTCAGCTGGTGCAGGTCAGTTTGCAGTCGCACAGCGTGTCGTCGTCGTGCAGTGTGTGTGAGCTAGCTGACGATCGAGTGGTTGGGGTTACACGGCGAAAGGTCTCATGAAGCGATCAAGCGACGAAGGTGCATGCCAGATGCGCAAGTAACCGAACGACGACGACCAATATAAAAATCTGACTTTTCATGCGTAGTTGAATTGAGAATGGTTTATTTCAGTTGTTGTGTTCTGGCAGTTTGATGAATTTTCAAATGATTGTGTTTGGAAAAAGAGGATTACGTTTGGACTTGGACTTTTGACGTACGAAGGGTCATGACATGTGTTGACATGTGTGTTGGACTGCCTTCCATGTCAAATTTACAACATTCTTTTGCATAGAATAGAAGGCGCGTCTGTGCAAGTCCATTTTACACGTTCCTGGCCAAATGACCTAAAAGCTTGGTGAAGATCCAAACCAGAACTCACAGACCAATAGAATCCATTGAACACCAACTCCCACAACAACAAGGCAGCCCGATCCGCACCTTGAGAACCAGAGTATCCAAAGAGAGCTCACTCACCAACATCATATCATCCTCACAAAACAAGCGATCTTCGACGGCCAGAGATACAAAAAAGGATGGGATATTAAAGGCAGCACAAACACTTCTTTGTTTCACCGATCCATCCTAAAAAGAATCAGGAGAAACAGGACCTCCCACCTTGGTAACCCAAATGAAACTTTATCTCAACTGTTCCGCAACAGTTGGTCCTTTTTTATCCTTGGATGTAGAGGCCGGATTTTTTATCCATTATCTAAAAAAAAAACAGTTGGTCCTTTTGGTGGTGAGACATTCTCCTTTACTAACAAACCAACTGTTGGTCCGTTTGGTGGCGAGACATTCTCATTCAAGATGGAAGAACATGCTTGTTCTGGGAGGACCTCTGGAAAGGGATTGTACCCAAATTAAGTTTCCCTGAGCTTTACTCATCCACAATAAAGAAAAACATAACTTTTGTTGAAGCAAAGTTAACTCCAGACCAGCCTCTTCCATTTGCCACTTTCAGTGGGAGCTTTTTCTCAGTTGGGCCAGCTTCAGTGCATTCTTTGAAAAACACACATATCTGATCTCTCCGATATCTAGACCTATTCATGGATCAACCAACTTTTAATTTCCTCAAGGAAAGCTTACAGACAATTGAGTGGTAACTGTAATTTTCACTCAGCATCTAAGAGCTATACATATATCTCTTTTCTCCTCCCTTAATTGAGACTTCGAGAGGTAGAGATCCTGCCATTCGTTTTTTTAAAAAAATCACCCTGCATTCAAATGGCTATGGAAGAGTTCATGTCAGAACAAGCATCATGTTTTCTTCTGGTTGCTCATGAAAGACAGACTAAGCACTAGAGATTTGCTCATTAGAAGAAATATGGAGTTGGAAGATTATAAGTGTGTCCTATGCAATGAACAGGCACAAGAGACAGCGGAACACCTCTTTATCGACCATACCTTTCCACAAGATTGTTGGAGGACAATAAACTTGGCGGCGGTGGCACCTTCTTCTTCTTAGTGCTCCGTCCTAGGAGCAGGTAATGTTGGGCGCGGATTGGGGATGGCCTTGCGATGGCGGCTGGAAGACGACGGGCACGACGATGTCGGGCGATGTGCGGGCGGCGTGGATAGGCGCCCTCGACCAATCTCGCGGCGAGGACGATGGCGTGGTGCACTCCTTGCATGGAGGAGATAGGGTTAGGGTTCTCGTTGGCGCCCCAGCCCAATTTCTTGACGTGAGGGTGACAGTGAGGGCGAGGAGGAGGAAGGAGCCGAGGTCATGGCGGCGCATCGTGAGGAGGACGCGAAATCGCAGGTGGAGGGGAAGGCGGCGTTGTCGGAGGAGGTGGGTCGCTGTGGAGGGGAGCGAAAGCAAGGGCGCGGAGACACCGTGGATCATGGAGGGTCCGTTGGTTTCCTTTTTCGACCGAAAGCAGAGGGGAGCGGTGCGGTATCGCGACGTGTGGAAGAAGACGCACCAACTTTTTTTACTGCATGAAACCATGACCTCCTTTTCATTCTTTTTTACATTGTAGAGATTCGGGGCTGGTCATTTTTATGGCTGATAAGCCGACTCGATACTGGTTTGTTGTGAGAGAAATATGGTACCGTGCTAATAAGCCGTGGCTGATAAGTTCATGCAGTAATAGAAAACCACTAGGTCCATTCCACAAAGTTCAGCTGATTTGTGGCAAGAAACCGAATCTAGCTAAAAATCCTTCCACTCATGTCCTTAGCCGTGGACTACTGTCCAGTTGTGATGTGAGAACCAAAATCATAGAAATTTGTTGCAAAGATCAACAAGGACATCCATTGGGAAGATTAATTAACAATATGGGTGTGTCACTGTCACTTCACTTGGTTGCATTGTGTACCTAATTCCATCCATCCATCCGTCCATCCATCCCATTTAGCAAAACTGACTCGAGAGATAATCAGAGCTGTGTGGGCGCGGCGAGGGCGAGCGTCGTCACGGCAGTGCTGCAGGCACCGGCGGCGAGCGGCAGACAGGGCACGTCGGATGCTGCCGCAGCCACCGGTCGACGCAGAGCTGGTGGAAGGCGTGCGCGCACACGGGCAGCACGCGGAGCACGTCCCCGCTGGCGTACTCGCCCAGGCACACCGCGCAGCACGTCGTCGTCCCGGTGGCGGTCGTGGTGCTCGTCGTCGAAGTCTTCCTCGCCTCTCCCGCCGCCGCCTGGTCCTCGTCTCCATACACCACCTTAGGCAGCGCCTTGAGGGCGGCCTCGTCGAGCCCGGCCTCGACATCCACGGGCATGGCCACGGCGGTGTCCTCCTCCCCCGCATTGACCCAGCTCGCAAGCTGCTGCCGCACGCGCGCCGCCACCGCCGCTATCGCGGGCGCGGCGCTGCCGGCGCACAGCACGAATGCTATGGTGAGGATGACCATGATGCAGACGGCGGTGAAGGCGATCTCCAAGTCTAACGCCATCCCGGCCGCTGGCCGGTGCCAAAAGGCCTGCGTGCTGGCGATGTACAATGTGAGCTATGTGGAGGCCGGAAGCGGCCCTAGCTGTGCTGGCGTTCCATTGACGATGTGAGCGAGGTCGTCGACGCAAATGGAGTTTCTTTTTAATTTCAGCTGGTGCAGGTCGATCAGGTTGCAGTCGTATATCGTGCACAGCGTGTCGTCGTCGTGCAGTGTGTTGGGTTGGCATGGCGAAAGGTCTCATGAAACGATCAAGCAACGAAGGTGCATGCCAGACGCGCGAGTAACCGGGTGACGACGACGACGACGACCAATACAAATCTGACTTTTCATGCGTAGTTGAATTGAGAATGGTTTATTTCAGTTGTTGACTTGTTGTGTTCTGGCAGTTTGATGAATTTTCAAATGATTGTGTTTGGAAAAGAGGATTCGTTTGGACGTAGTACGAAGGGTCATGACATGTGTGTTGGGCTGCCTTTCAATTTTTTACAGCATCCTTTTTCCACAGAATAGAAGGCGCTGTGCAGGTCCATTTTACACGTTCGGGGCCAAATAACCTAAAACCTTGGTGAAGATCCAAACAAGAACTCACGGATCAACTAGATATATGCCATTGAACACCAACTCCCACAACAACAAGGCAGCCCTCCGCACTTTCCGAACCAGAGTATCCAAAGAGAGCTCACTCACCAACACCGCGCCATCCTCACGAAACAAGAGATCTTCCACAAACAGATCGAGATACAGAAAAGTATGGGGTATTATAGGCAGCAGAAGAAACACTTGTTTCTTTCACCGATCCATCCTAAAAACAGCCAGGATAAACAGGATCTCCCACCTTGGTAACCTAGATGAAACCTTATCTCAACTGCTCCGCAACAGTTGGAAGAACATGCTTGTTCTGGGGAAGGGATTGTACCCAACTTAAGTTTCCATGAGGATTACTCGTTTAGAAGAAAGAAAAACATAACTTTTGCTGAAGCAAAGTTAAATCCAGACCAGCATAGACTCTTCCATTTGCCACTTTCAGTGGAAGCCTTTTCTCAGTTTGGCCAACTTATATGCATTCTTCAAGAAACACACATATCTGATCTCTCTGATATCTGGACCTATGGGGATCAGTGGTCACTGCAATACTCACCCATATAGATGGCCAAACGGGCCACCCGACACGACACTGGTCCGGCCTAATAGGGACGGCTCTATGGAGAATTAGTCGTGCCGTGCCAGGGCCGACCAAGCCACTAAAACTAAAAATACCGGGATCGCGAAAAGTCATCGCCATAGTGGCCACGCATGCACATCGTCATAGAGGGAACCAGGTGGAGAGGAAAGAGTTGAA
>JADLZK010010049.1:0-32666 GCA_015847255.1 Hyparrhenia diplandra
GAAGGCATTGATGCGAGAGGTTTTGGGCGCCTCATTCAAACTTTTACTCCGACAGCCTTCTCCACTCCACAAAGAGCAAGATCACCTCACCGATGCAAATTACATTGACTTTGAGAGGATGAGAGATAGAGAGGAGGATGCATTTGATGAGGCCATAAGCATGTGAGAAGTTTGGACGACAGACATCATGTCATTCCAAGATGATTGGAATGAAGAGATCCTTAGTCGGGCTTTCATGCCACCTTACTACCGGCCTAAACGATACTATCCATCGGATGACCGACGAGGCACTACAGTGGACTTTGTCACATTCTCTCGCCGATACTTGGCTTTTGGGGGCTGATCACAGTGAAAGTGCCACCTCTCGACATACATGAGATAGACCTACAGCCAAGGCCATCGAATTGCTGGCTGGATCGTGATTGCCGGGCAAGAGGAAAGGGGTTGAAGGGATCTCTTCTATGTGATGAACAACCTCTCGTAGTGTACCATTGATCCCCAAGGATGGGGCGCCTCGATGTGATGGTGAAGAATGTGCTTGCTCATTTCAGAAATGCATGAAACTTTCAATGTTGAAAGTTCATTTGGAGACGCCTAGCAAATGCCTTTGACGATGCTAGAGGAATCGCCATATGCTCCTTACATCATGTTCATGATTGAGAGGGTTTCGGGAACATCTATCCCAAGGACTCGCCTCCACGCTCACAACATAGAGAAGACCCATGCTTTGGATGGTGGGAAGACCAGTGGCGTATAAGATCCTCGCGCCAGAGGCACCTCGCCGGGGCAGAGAGGACTTGAGGAGCCCTCTAGCTTCTAAGGCCCGTGAGGCACAGAAGTTCGCATCCAAGATGAGGAAGTGGATCAAGGCTGGGCCTTTTGGCATTGCTCTTATGCATCTCGCCAGACTCCATGAGCGCAGGGGAGGTGAGACAAACCTTCAAGAGTGTCGGGAGAAGCAAGTGACTCCCGGGGCTTCCTCTGTTTATCCCTAGGCCACCACAAGATTTTATTCCCCGTGAGCTCTCGCCCACCGCAGCGCCTCGATCGAGTTGTCGATATACTTGTCCTCCTCTCGCCAGAGATACCGACGCTCCACCGCTCCGCCCAAAGCCGCGCCACTATCTCGTAGGAGGTCGAGGACACCGCTTCTAGCGTGGGGATGACAAAGATGAGTGACTCCACTCTTCTTTTTTTCTTTCTATGAACTTTTTTGGTGCTTGACGCCAAAGGGGGAGAAAATTAGAAGAAATGAGGGAACTTTTTTTTCGACGCCTCGAGATGGTTCGAGATGGAGCAAAGAGCCAGTATCTTCAGAGTTTAGATCTTTGAGAGTAGCTTGTTAGGGGTGTGAGTTTGAGAGAAACTCTATTTTATGTAATAATGCCACCTATGACTTGTTATTTCTGGATTTGGTCGCTTGATTGCTTAAACTCGCTTTTATATATCTTGTCGCTGTTTAGATTGTTAATCTTGTCATATGCCGTGCGGTTGATGTTTTGTCCGGCTCTGGTCAGGTCGATAGGCGCCGGCAAACGCGCACTCGGGCGGGCAAACCCCCGCACATCGCTGCGCATGCACACCCTTGTGCTCGATCATATTACTATTGTCATATGCATCACTGATATATTTTCTCGACACCGAAAGCACCCCACAAAGAACCATGGATAGGGAAGTTGTCTTGCACACTCTAAATGTGTATATCTTTTGACTTATATGTCAAAATTGAGAATTCAAATCTCACTTTATACATTTAGGGGAGGTCTCACAACACCCAAATATGTGAAATTGACATTTCAGTCAACCATGAGAATTCAAAAACTCAATCACATATTTAGGGAAGGTTCCTACATCCTGATCTTGCATCTAAGTTTGACTTGCCATCTTATGTAAGCTCTACTTGGTTGTCATCAATCACCAAAAAGGGGGAGATTGTGTGCAATCAAGCTCTAAGTGGGTTTTGGCGTTGATGACCACCGAACAGGGGACTAATGAGATTTACGAAGATGACATGCGTGGAGTAAAATATGGAGTTATGAACAGTCCAAAGGTACCAAATAAGCTAGATGATGGTGTTTCCTGGATCAAGGCATTTAAATCATTTTATATTTTGAATCTTGAGTTTAGAAATGTCCGCACTAAGAGGGATCATAGGATTCTCGGCATCCGTGGACCGCGCTCTAAACATCAAATCCGTGACACCACACATAACTCCAGCCCGACCAAACCAAAGAAATCACCGTGTTTCACACTGCCGCCAGTCGGGCGCGGGGTACTGTCGCTACAATGGTGCGGCAAGGCCGCACGCCCACGCGGTTAGTTGTCATGCCGCTGCGGTCGCGGCAAGGCCAATTTAATCATCGTTGGTCCGTGGGGTATAAACACCATTCTACCCCTCCCCCAACGGTCACCCTGGCTCACTTCTTCTTCCTCCCGACCAACAGCCGCCCCGTGAGACCACCTCTTGCCTCTCTCTCACCTCCATTGAAGCACCTTGAGCTCCCCCACTCAATCTCTCACTTCCCACCTGGATTCCCGAGGGAAACAACAGCAAACTTCGATTGAGACCGGATCTACGACTTCCCCACTCAAAAGAGCATTTGGTTCACGCTTGGCCGGAACCCTAGGGTTCTTTACTCTGAGCTTGCTCCTAGACCTGCCAGGCGTCGCCTTGAGCTTGCCCCCTTGTGTGGCAGCCTTGGGAGGTTTGTAACCCGATCTACAGCAATACATTACCCCACACTTAGGTTAACTCCCTAGACTTGTGAACGAGGAAAAGCAAAGCCTGGTGGGCAAGTTAAGCCTTGTGTGGCAACCTCAACAACGTGACGTAGCCCAGCCCCGTGGCGGTGAACCATGGTTAAATCTTGTGTCACCTTGTCCCTTTACTTTGTTGCATATTTGTCTTGTGAGAAAGGGCTTCGAATCCCGATCTACTTTAGACAAGGTTTCGCCGATATAGCTTGTGTTCGTGAGATACTTGTGTGTGAACCTAGAGAATCATCTTCTCGCAAGTGCAAGCTCCCCGTTTCCACCTCGAGGTCACCTCGTGAGTGACCCGGCAAGAAGCCGCGCCCATAGACGGGCAAAGGCCGCGCCCACCACCCGTGAGAAAGTTCTTTCTGCTTCTTCGCCCTTCGCGCCGGGCTGAAACAGTCAAGCCCTACTTCCGCAAAGGTCGCCCTCGTAGTGTAACGACAAGAAGCTTAAGTTTTAACAAAGTCGACATCGTGCCAAGCCTATTCACCCCCCTCTAGGCTTCCATCGCATCCCACAGACATGCTCGATCGTGAGCCTGAGGGCTATTTATATTCTTCGCCGTCAAGCCACGGCGAGGACTCCACCTCCACGAGATCTTTTCCTAATCGCCGTCAGCCATTTACGACCTCCAACCGGCTCCTCGGTAGCCCTCGCGGCCGGGCATCCGCCGTGTAGCCGGTCGCCGCTGCGCTCGCCGATCCACGCATACTTCGCGTCAGCCATGGCGCGCCGGAAGCTTGCTCGTGGACTGCCGTGCAGCTTGACTCACGCCGCTGGGCGAAAGTGGCGCCGTTTAGGTGTTCGGCTAGGGGATGCTAGGGAGGGTGCCGTGGCTATCGTTGCCGCTCACAGCCCGGCACGCTGGCCGGGTCGCAGCACGCGGTCTGACTCCACGCGACGCTGCAGTGGCGACGCCAGGCGCTGGTCAAGGTGAGGCGTCTCGCGCCCGCCTCGGCGCGCCACATCGCGAGGGGCTTCGTGCCGCCCTTGTGTGTCTGTCTCCCTTACGAGGGCAGCCGGTACAGGGCGGGGACAGCAGCGGGCAGGCCAGGCGGCGGTCGCCCTCGTGACGTAACGAAGGAGGAAGAAGACGACGGCTCCCGCGGGTCCCTGGGGCAGCGAGGAGGAAAAGGGAGCGGGCTCCGCTGCCGGGTTGGGGCCGGGCTCGCCGGGGCCCGGCTCGCAGCCGGGCCGGCCCACCTCGGGTGGCGCGGGAAGGGAGGGAAGGAGAAGGGTTTTGCTGGGCCGAGAGAGGGAGGAGGGAAGAATGAGCCCAAGATCGATTCCCCTTTTTTTTTCTTTTCTATTTTCCTTTCCCTATTTCTCTTTTCTACCATTCTTTCTCTCCCTATTTCATGTGTGTAAACAATTATATGTCCTCATCATTTATACAAGCTTTCATGTCTTCCCCATGACTTTAATTCATGGAAAATATTTATCCAAGGTCATTTGTATAATTAGACATATATGTATATACACATATCCTCCTCTCATTTCTGTATGACATATAAATATAAATATTTTTCTCAAGTTAACATTTTTGTACCTCTACGACTTTATGGTCTAAGATAATTGTTTGTTGTGCTCGTGAAAAGTATTTATAAATATTTTAGTACACACGAGGTTCAGTTGTTTTATTCCCGAGGTAACTTGTAAATCATTACTCATGCAATATTTCCATAATTTTAAATCTAGCACTTACCTTGCATCCCGCCGTCACCATAAAGTTCTAAGCAAGCAACAAGCAAAGGGACCTAGTTTTCTATATGGTGGATTTTGAAATGCGTGGTTTTCGAAAGCAAGGTTTTGGTTTAGCGGGAAAATAAATCAAGTTTTTAGTTGTAATTCGAAAAAGTTCAAATTTTTAGTGAATTTTAAAATGATGTAAAAACACGGGTGTTACAAATCTACTCCCACTTAGATGAATCTCGTCCCCCAAGATTCCTAGTCTACGAGGGAAGGTCCTAATTAAGGTTTAACGGGAAGGAAGTTAGAGAGAGGGAAAACCTTCCATTGCTTACAAGGTTGTCTTTACAGAGCTTCTACTATTACCGTGCTACTCTATTCCTAGGGCGGCATGAGATAGTGTGGAGGGTATGCCTTTAGCCAATGATTACCGCCAAGTTACTCCCATTTTCCTTGGTCTTAAGGCTTCGCTCTCGAATCTTCAAATCTCCTTTCTTGGCTACCCCATTTAGAGAATTTATTCCTCTAAGGTTAGGGAAATCTATCTTCTCGAAGTCTTTGAGTTGGTCTTCTCTGGGCCGGGTTGTGCCACTTTTGGTCGAGATCGCTGCTTTGGTTCTTCTCAAGTAACAATTAACGTGGAACTTGGGTGACTCACTACCTCAGCTCTGTAACCCCTAAGTTTTCCGTTGTCTCATTATCCGCTTACATCGCCCTCGCTTTTATGTTTCCTCTTCTTCCTCCGGATCTGATCTACCCCACTTAGAAAAGTTTTTACTTCTATCTCGCTTGTCGCGGGCTTTCTTTTCGTGTGCCCGTGAGATTTCTCCTCGTTGGTGCCTTTCCTTCGAAAGCAACTTTTAATCTTTTACCCTTTTTTTAATTTTTATTTTTTTAATGGGAAAGGGTATGATACATCTCCCTGAGCTAGTCGACTCGTCGAGGTTGATGACCGAGGCGGCGATGCCAGAGGTCCGCTGACACGTCACGGAGCGGAGGTCGCCTTTCATTCGCGCCGGAGGCCGAAAGCAAGAGGAAGGATCCGCTGAGGCCAAGGGGTGGCTGGTGTTACCGGGCGTGCCGGGCGTATCGTGGCGCATATCCTTTGCTCTCGGAGGGTGGATGGGGATCCTTCTGGATGGTGGGCCCGCCCCATCATGGCGAACGCCCGCGCCCCTCGATTCAGACGTGACGCTGTAGGGCGGTCGCCGCCTTGGGCGTGGACGCCTCGGTGGCCTTGTCTCGCATAAGGGCCGACGCCGCAGCTGCGGGCGACTTGCTCTCGAAGCTTGGGCGAGCCCCATCAGAGAGACTGGGATGAGTCTCGGCCGCTCGCGCTGGCGGATCCGCCCGGCAGCACAGCGCCCGCTTGTCGTAGTGCTCGTCGAGGAGTAGTAGGTAGGCCGCCCGGGTTCCTCGGCGACGGACCAACCTTCGTTTTTAGGGCCCTGCGAGCGAGCCATCCAGCGGGTCGTTCTTCTTCTCGGCGGGAAGTATTTCATGGGGGGTGCGGATGATGGCTTCTCATAGGTGTGGCAGAGGCGCCGATAGGGCTTGGGGCGAAGGCCTGGTAGGTAGGTGTCGGGAAGCGGAAACCGATCTCGGTCACGCCCATGCGCGCCGGCGATGTCGGGTAGTCTCGGCTTCCGGGCGATAGATAGTGACCTCAGCAGCGCAAGGTGCCGAGCCCGCGGTACCGCGCCTTCATACTCGGACGCCCGGAGATGCCAAAGGTGTTGCATGGTGGTGTAGAGGAGTTGGGGAACCAGGGTGTTGATGACCGCTAGAAACCCAAAGCCTTGCCGCCATCTTGGTGGGTGTGGTGGAAGGTCTTGTGGGTGGAGGGTGAGGGTTCCGTGGTGAGGGGAGAAGTTGGAGGATAGCAATGGAACGGTTGAAGTGGGGTTGAGGGTAACGGTGATGGAGGTGTCCGCTTTATAGTGGTTGAGGGTGGAAGCTTACGCTAAGCTTGGATGGCCGGGTGCGGTGGTTCTGTGTGTGGAGAAGGAACGGAGTGGGTCTCCGCTCGCATTGACCTCGATGCTGGTCCGGCATTTGAGAGTGTGTGCCGGTGACCTTGACGTGGTGATTTCCTATGATGGGGCCTATGGCATTGTCGTTGTCCGGCGGTGTCACATGCTAACCTTTTGCATTAGTTTGCTTTCGCAGGTCATTACGCTCTTGGCTGGCTTAATTGATCTTCATGGGTCTGAAATCTCTCGCCTTCATTTCTTCATCTTTGTAACGTATGGCACCGTTGCCTCCTCGGCGTGTCTCGTGCGCCCGCGGTCTTGGTTCGAGTCAATGGTACGTTAGCTCCCTCGTGAGCTTTTAGGCGTGAGGCTTACAATTGTTCGCCCAATGTTACACGGTCGCCGCTACAAAGAATACCTGAAGTGACGGCGCGTGACGGCCGAGGGAAGAACACCGTGTGGTTCAACGGCACAGCCGTGGAGTCCTTGGTTGTCGCCGTCTCCCCCGCAGTTAACTCCTAATCTACTTGACTAAAATAGATCGAGGAATAGCACAAGGTAATGCATATGGGTCTATCTAACTCGGGATTAGAGGAAAAGCAAGCATTTTGGGTAGAGATAGACTATTGGGGTATCCTAGTAACACGGGTGTCAAAACACAATACAACTTACCCGGTGTGAGACGATGAAAAGTTAGTCACGGTGAACTAAGTTTTGTAAGAAACTCGCCTTATTACTCGCGGACTCCAAGGGAACTTTCAAGATGCTCATCGATCCAATTGAATTTTCCTTCTATTAACCACTATGAGTAGTAAAATGGAGAAATTTCCCTTTAGGATTGAGAAGAAATAAGGCATTATATTAAACAAACAAGCGCTGGCCAATAGTTCTCATCACAGACAGCTCCATTGATGGTACATGGTCGCACCACACATAGCAACCGCCATGATGGTTATTGCGTTGATCCTTTACACCTACTAAAGGCCTTGAAGCCTAGGTATCCGCGATGGCTAGCTTAACACTTAGCAATTAATGCCAAGACATTGCTTGCACAACAAGCTTGCACGAGGATTTTACTACTCATACTTTATTTCGCTGTTTTGACCATGCCCTATTCGATGCTAGACTTGCACATTACATCAAGACCCACCGAGGTACGGACAACTTTGGCATTTCCAATTGTTCAATGCTAGCACTTGCATCCTTCCCGTTGGGAGCTTTTGGGAATATACAAGTTCATTAAGTACTTCGATACTGGCCTTCATGAATCTATCGATTTTAATATCGAGGAAGGCCAAGATATCTCTAGGCACTTTAGCATCCCCGAGGGAAGTTATGGAAACTTTCCTTTGTTCGGCAAATTCATTTGAGATCATCCTTACTAGTCCATCGCTACTAGAGTTTCATGTTAGCATCGATTTCAGAATTTATGAACTATCATAATAAGGCGCATCAGTAGCAACAAGTTTAAAAGTAGTCATCCTTATGTGGAGTTAAGATTCCGTTAACCCAAATTTCATCCTATGGACAAGCTCGGCTCGATAACACTACGCCCCACTTTCAATGGGTCAGATCGCACGTGTTTGCTTCAGATCACGCCACAAACACGCCTATTAGTAATGATATTGGTAAACGTAAATAATAATAAACCGAAGCTTATAGAAATATAGGATGGAAAGGGCTTACAGCGGCGACGAAGGGTCACTGCCGGGTCGCATTATCGTGAGTTGGCCAACCGGTAGCGCTGGATTAACCATGACACCGCCCTGCACTCCACGCCGCGTGACTTGTGCACGGATGAAACTGGCTTCAACGCCCCTCCTAAGAAACACCTCGAACTCCTACGATACGCCTATCCTCTACCTCGTCGTCGATCTTACCTTCACATGTGCCGCATATCCAAAAATAGAGGGGTGAGTACAAACGATTTAGCAAGTCCCAACCAGGGTTGTAATTATTATGGTTTGGGCCCTAGCAGAGTCTCTAAAAATCGCTCTCGCTAGTTCCCCGGTTTATCTCATGTCATCACCGCTGTGTCATGACACCACATGTTAGTCATCATCAAAATGTATATCTAATCATAGATGTTCGCCCTAGCACTTGCCCATTCCAAGGACGGGCTATTCGAATAGATTCAATTAACTCGCAGAGGTGTACAAATTTCCCCACACGATAGGCACGCCTTTACACCGCACGCCATTGGCTCCGACAGCCTAACGAGATCCGTACCCGCTGGGGTGCTACCCTAGGTATATTGGTATAATCTTCACCACGACTTCTCGGGGGTTGGAAGGACAACACGCCACCCTAAGATGACGCATCACCCTAGACAATATGGTGATACCAAATCACCCACGGCTTTGCTGTGTAATACCTAATTACCCAACCTATACCGCCAACACCACTCTCAATCTCAAATCATCAATATGTGCCTTCTAGCACTGCGCCACCGCGCCCAAACACTTCCGTGGAAGACCACTCAGCATCCACGCCAACCCGACATGGGGCCACTCTCCCCACATCCGCTCCTAATAGGTCGCTTTTGCCCCGCTCCGGCCACCTTGATCCCATTATACCTCAACCCAACGGGGGTGTGAATCAAGCCACCCCATAAACGACGTGTGGCTGTACGTAACATTATACTAGGTAGAAGGTCTATGAATCGGTCCTTAGGAGGAGGTAGTATCTCCTCCGCAGAACCCCTCGGGCGATTCCCGACGTGGTATTTAGGCTCTACCGCAGACTACCACTACTCACCCTTTTTTGTTGGTTAGGTTCATTAGGCATTCTCATGTTTCCTCTTGATCACAACGTATGAGCGTAGATAAACGGATGATTACGCCATCCGGCTTAGCTCCATAGCTACATTATCGCTCACACCACTATTTACTAATCCGATTTATTATTATCATCATCATTATATCATCATATTAAGGTCATGATTAAGGGGGGTAAGGACTTGCCTCGGGAGGTTCTTACGATCGGCACGGCGTCGAGCGCTCCTAGCTTTGTTCGAACGGAAGCTTCTAATCGGGTCGTCAATCTACTTTGCTGACGGGCGATAAACCCTAGCTTGTACTATAGCACACAAAACAAACATAGAACATTATGGTGGCAATGGGTTAGATGCATAGAGCTAGATTTTAGATAAATTATGGAAGTCGTTTTCACGCGAAACGGAATTAATTTGCATGAGATATGGATTTTATAATATTAATCCCTAATTGAATCATTAGGGTAATATTATAATATAATTTTATCATGTAATAATATTGGAACTAATTACATGATAAAATTCTATAAATCAAATAATGAATTTACAAATTTTCTGGGAATTTTTCGACATGGGAAGGTTTACTTTTTACAACACGCGGTACAATTACCGTAGACCTAGCAATTGATCGCGGTGTACACAGGACCAAGATCCATACGCTGCGGACACCACGCGGGTCCAATCGACACCACGGTGGCAGCCACGCCGCCCACGTGGGTTACATTGTTGCCCTAACGGATCGGGACGGTGGGGAACGGGAGGTGACGGTCGACTTCCCATTCTGGCCGATGTATCGACGGCGTCACGCCTGCTAGGGACGGCAGACGGGTCGCTCCCGCCCGCCCAGATGCGCTGGGGCGGCGCTCCGCCGGAGCTCGCCCGAGTGGCCATCTCTCGCCTATCCTCGCCGCGAGGGGCTTGTCGGCATCCTCGCGCGGTCCCGAACCCGCTGGTGTAGGTCCGGGCGTTAGGGTAGCTCGCCCCCGGCGGCGGCGGCACGGCGGATTCCCAACGGCGGCGGCGCCGACACCAGGCAAGGCAAGACACCGAGAGAAAACAGGGGCAATTGAAAGAGTAGGACTCCGAGACTCACATCCCGACCACCTTGATCCACGACGACTATGACTGTGAACGGATGACCTTAGTGGTACGCCGGCGGCGGAGTTCCGCTTTGGGGGAAATGGGAACGCCCCGAGGAGGAGAGGGGAAGGAGGGTGGGGCAAGGCGAGCACCGTAGGTTTCCGAGCTCCCGCGAGCTCATGAGGGATTGGTGTGCTCGATCGTGAGCCGGAGGCTATTTATAGCGCCGCCGGCTCTCCTACGGCGAGACTCCACCTCCACGAGATCTTTTCCGACCGTCACGTCAGCCATTTACGACTCCAACCGGCTCCTCGTAGCCCCGCGCCGCATCCGCGCTGGTGAGCCGGGTCGCCGGGCGCCTCGCCATCCACTGGCGTTCGGGCGCCGCCATGGCGCAGCGCCCGAAGCTTGGCTCGTGGACTGCCGCGGCCGCTTGACTGGCGCCGCCAGGCGCAGTGGCGCCGTTTCAGGTGTTCGCTAGGGATGCTAGGAGGTGCAGCCATCATCGCCGCCCACGCCCGCACGCCGCGGCAGGCCGCAGCCAAGGCCGCCGACTTCCACAAGACGCTGCTAGTGGCGACGCTGCGGCGCGGTCAAGGTGAGGCGGCTCGCGGCTCGCCCGACGCTGGTCACATCGCGCAGGGGCTTCGCAGGCCGCCCCTTGTGTGTCGGTCCCCCTCAGGGCAGCCGTACGCGGGACAGCGGGGCCGGGCGGCGCCAGGCGGCGTCGCCCTCGATGTAACGTAAGGAGGAAGAAGACGACGGCTCTCGGCTGGTCCCAGCGGGCAGCGAGAGGAGGAAAAGGAGCGGGCCCGCCAAGGCCAGCCGGCCGGGCCTCGGCTGGCCCGGCTCGCAGCCGGGCCGGCCCACTCTGGCGCGCCGGGAAGGGAGGGAAGGAGAAGGGTTTGCCGGGCCGAGGAGAGGGAGGAGGGAAGAATGAGCCCAAGACTCGATTCCCCTTCTTTTTCTTTTCCTTTTCTATTTTCCTTTTCCCTATTTCTCTTTTCTACCATTCTTTCTCTCCCTATTTTCTCATATGTGTGTAAACAATTATATGTCCTCATCATTTATACAAGTTTCATGTCTTCCCATGACTTTAATTCATGGAAAATATTTATCCAAGGTCACTTGTATAATTAGACATATATGTATATACACACATATCCTCTCTCATTATTTCATGTATGACATATAATATAAATATTTTCTCAAGCACATTTGTACCTCTACGACTTTATGGTCGAAGATAATTGTTTGTTGTGCTCGTGAAAAGTATTTATAAATATTTTAGTACACACGAGGTTCGTTTTATTCCCTGTAGAGGTAACTTGTAAATCATTACTCATGCAATATTTCCATAATTTTAAATCTAGCACTTACCTTGCATCCGCGGTCACCATAAAGTTCGGCAAGCAACAAGCAAGGGACCTAGTTTTCTATATGGTGGATTTTGAAATGCGTGGTTTTCGAAAGCAAGGTTTTGGTTTAGCGGAAAATAAATCAAGTTTTAGTTGTAATTCGAAAAGTTCAAATTTTTAGTGAATTTTAAAATGATGTAAAAACACTGGGTGTTACAGCTTAGTATGTCTATCGACAGGGCAAGAACGGTTAGTGCTAGCTCTCATGTCCTAAATGCAATATGCAAGTCAATTGTACCTAGAAGCACTTCACCAAAGGATTGTCACGGCATCCCCCTCTTGATAGTCGGCTATCTATCCTATAATGTGATCATACTTATCGTGCCTTGATCACCGAAAGGAAAACCCTATCAAGTATACCTTTGCCTTGATCTCCGGTTCCTCTCAAGCCGATCACCGAGCTTGACGATCCACCATGTCCATCATCATCGCCCATGTTCATGATCATCGTGGTTCCACGTCATCCATGTAATCCTATTCTTAAGTCACACTTAGAGCAAAGGATTAGTACGACAAGTGTGTCATCAATTTCCAAAACCAAATATGAGATTTCACATGGCGACATTGTTGGGATATGTCGAGCCATCTTTTCGACAAAGGTGTTGGGCGCAGCGGCGGGTGTCGCCGCATGTCCGGCAACATGCATAAGGTGCTGTGTTGATCCTCGCCGAAAGCCTTCACCGATATTCCTGTTGGTGGTAGTGGCGGCGCACCCTTTGAGCGCCATTCTTCCCGCTGGGGACACCACTATGGAGCACCACATCTTGAAGCATGGAGTCACAGGATGAAAACCCTGGGTCCAGTTTTTGACGAGCGACGGCGGCGCCATTGGCATCGCCCTCCTTGGAGGCGCCACGATGGTGACCATTGGCTCAACTTGGGCGGCAAGATAGGTGGTGGCCTCGGCTGGCCCCGTGCGCTGGATGAGGAGTGGTGACCTGGTGCGCAAAGTCCTGTGGTTGGCGGGGCTGCGAGGGGTTCTTGGGGTGCGGCAGTGGTTCGCGGGGGTTTGGCTTGCGTGTGAGGGGTCGTGGGTGGTGGTGGCTGGGGACCTATGGCATTGGGGGGGACGGTCTCCGCCCATGCCGCCCTTCCCCCCGACTTTGGCGGTCGTGGCACCCAGGAAGGCCGACTTCGGCATGGAGCCCGGGGGTTGGTGGGGTGACGCCAGCCGCTACACTATGCATAGCATCTCTCGATCCCTCCGGGTGGGCTTCGTGGAGGTGTGGCAAAAATGACGCAGTGGGTCGTTGTTTTCCCTCCGTGTGGAGAGCCGGTGGAGTTGCCCGTGAGCTCTAGTTGTTGTGAGAGGTGTCTTGTGTCCACGTCCCAATCCGACCGAGCGTGTTGATGGAAGTCGCGGTACATGGCCCAATCCAACCAAGTGGTGCTTCATGGTTATCTTTTTTTCTTCCATCCTCCCGCTCTTAGTTGAGTTGTTCTAGTGGAGGCTAGTAGTGGAGGTTGTGTCGATGTCCCAATCCCGACCAACCAAGGAGTTGAGTGGGCGCCTGGTTGTGGCGTGAATTGAGTTGATTTTGATACCTAGTGCACGGAGTAGGGTACCCTCCACAATTGTATGGTTTTTCCGCCCGGTTTCTAGTCAAAAAACTAGGCTAGCACTTGTCTTTTTTCTTTATTCGCCTAATAGAAATGCGCAAAGTTTTTGCCGTCCTTTTAAAAAAAAATCGAAATATGGTTTAGCAGGCAAGTGACAACACATAAACACCACCAATCAAGAACTACTCATATGACCATGACTGTCAACTACTAATTTATTTTGCAAATGAAACGTAATACTGCCAAGTGACACCAATGTAAAAAAATTAAAAAATAGGCTGAGTTTCCCTTTGCTAACTTCGGTCAAAAGTGACACCAATGTTAGTTTTTAGCCGTATAGAAATCATTTGGCAAATCAATTAACAGCCTAGACCATTACAATCACATAGTGCTTTCTTTATTGTGTTTCATGCTGATGCGTTAAATACCCTCATGTTCCTAGTCAATTTAGAAGTATGAAGGATCTTCACCGATTACTGAACATATTAGCAATAGAAGGTCAATGATTCAGAAATGGGTGAAGTGAAGCCATTTTTTGTAGAAAGGCAAAAATCAACTCTAGAATGATTGATTTACCCAAATTTTACCTTCAATGTTTCTAGGTCACACCCAAGATGAGACTGCAAGATATTTTATGCAATTTTCATCCCCTGAGTGATCTCCATCATCCTCTTACAACATCTATCGTTTTGGGCTTGCTTGGCCTCCGTGAACCATTTTCTGCTTCCTCGATGCAGAACCAAACCAATGAAGTTACGAACAACACAAAAAATTATCCCATTTTTCTTGACTAAGTCCAGTAATTTTGGCAGCAGATGTTAAACCTACCAGCCAGACAAATTAGACAAAAAAAAAAGGAACGCACAGTATGACAACAAAAAAATGGGTATATGAAGTCTGACCGCTAAGTCTAAGAGTCTAGTGCCCAAAGGTTTTATTTTCCAACAAAACGAGTATAAAAGGGACGGAGGCAATGTAGTAGAGTAAGACAATGTTCTAATTGGTGCATTGAACACTGGATTGAACAGCCTAAACTCTGAAGCAACGATAAACTCTGAAGCAACGATAAAAATGCAGATCGATTGTTGGGTGAATTCACTAGATTTTTTGGGAGAACACTGAATTTGTCACAACCCCAATCCGGGTCGTGGGCAGCGCCCGGTGGCCGGGAGGCGCCCCCGCTGAGCATCGCTGGAGAGGGGGCGAGGCAGCGTGAGGGCACTGCATGGCTGGGCGCGCTGGCAGCGGTGGCGGTGGCGCCGCTAGCTAGTAGAGCGAGAAGACCGAGGCCAGAGAGCGCTAAACCCTATTTTGTTTATTGCTTAATCTCAAAAGGATACATCTCCCTTTACATTTATAGGAGGACTCGACTTCTAGACTCGTAAGTAATCCGGACTCTTCCTAATTGGACTAGACTTAACCCCTAAGTAATGACGATAACGAGGACGACGGCGGCGGCCACGCCAGGCTGCGTAAGTCCCCTCCCGGGCCCGATCGCCCATGTCACACGCTAGGGTGTGACATATCTCCCTTTTTTCCCCGAGCGGCGCCCCTCGCTACGTTTTGATCGCTCATCGATGCCCGGGAAGGAGATATTGCCGAGTCGTGGTGGTGGGCCATGGTTGTCGCCCTCGAGGTAGCCGTGATGGTGTAGCTAGTTGGGCTTGCACATGGTCGTAGCAATGGCCTGACTTTGGAGTCGCGTCGCGGCCATGTCGATGTCAAAGAGAACGGCGATGTTTAGGTGCTTATCCGTGAGGTCACGTGTTGCAGCTTGGTGGTAGATGTGCTCGCTGCTTGAGGCCAATGATCATGGTGGTGTTGGCGCTCGCGCCATCAACGTGATGTCGAGGCCTGCACGCCGCAACATGGCCGCTACGGTTGCGGGCAAGCCGCTAGCGTGTCGCCGAGGTTGGCGCCGCCGAGGAGGTAGTTGTTCCCGAGGAGGGCGAGCTCTACACCGATGACCTTCATGCGGCAAGGTGTCCCGCGGAGGATGGATTTGTGCAGGCCGGGAGCCCGGAGCCGTGACGCCGCCGTATATATGGAGTCCGGTGATTGCAGCCTTTATCGGAGCCGGTCTCAATCACGCGCCCGTGATTGCCTCGGCGATCGCCACCGTAGGACGGGAGCAAGGTGGCACCGCTCGGCGCTATGGATCCGAGAAGCCGAGATCTTGTGGTCTCTGGATACCAGATGTCACAGCCCCTATCCAGTGGGGGGAGGTAGCGCCCGAGCGGCCGGAGGCGCCCCGCGCCGAGCGCCGCTGGAGAGGGTGGGAGGCAGGCGCGGGGCGCCGATGGCCGGGCGTGTGCGGGCTGCGGCGCGGCGGCGCACGCAAGCGAGCGAGAGAAGACCGAGGCTAGAGAGGGCTAAACGCTATTTTATTTATTGTTTAATCTCAAAAGGATATGTCTCCCCTTTATATTTATAGGGAGGACTCGACTTGACTCGCAAGTAATTCTGACTCTTCCTAATTTGACTAGACTTAACCCGTGAAGTAATGATGATAACCACAAAGCGGACACATACAGGTCGCTACCCTCCCCGGGCCCGATTGGCCCATGTCACACGCTAGTGATAGAATTAATGAATCTACCGAGAGCTAACACCGAAATTTAGGGGAGACATGGACAAAACTAACACTAAATATATTGAATTTCAGAAAACTTTTATATACTGCTGATCAAGTCAAGGGAGAGACATTTGGTCAAGCACTGGTTTTTTTAAAAAATGACAGCTATTCGAGTGGATAATAGCATAAAATGATGTGTCGCGAACAAGATATACCTAATAACTTTGTCACTCCAAAGTAGCCCTAAGATCACACACATTTCAGATGTCCATGAAATAGCCCCCGCAAAATATCAAATTGATTAACCTGAATTCCAACACCAATAGTTACTT
Source organism: Hyparrhenia diplandra (assembly GCA_015847255.1). NCBI lineage: Eukaryota > Viridiplantae > Streptophyta > Magnoliopsida > Poales > Poaceae > Hyparrhenia > Hyparrhenia diplandra. The sequence goes on from JADLZK010010049.1 coordinate 16,158, forward strand.
TCTAAGATGACATAGGCCTATATATGACCATGAAACAACAATCACATTCAAACCTTGTTATGGCAAGCGTAGAGCTAGCCCAAGCCCCACACGGTCCCCGGGCCGCATATGAATGGGCAGAACACATGAATGCTGTCATGCCTAATTAGATAAGATTGATGTGGTTTGTTAGCAAAGGAATAAGATAGATTGTTTCGGGTTAGGATATTACTTAAGGAGCAAGTAACTTGTCACTATAAAAAGAACCATCACATATTAGTTATAGTCAAGCAAGAAGAACCCTAAAATAGTCCCAAGGAAGGGCGGCTATCCGAGTTTTTCTCGCATGTTAATCCATCTATTTATACCCTTTTCCTATCAATTGGTATCGAATCGTTACTTTAGGCATCGCCATCCATGGCTGGCCTTGTCATCGATCCCCGGGCCATCGATGCCAATTGCCAAGCTTGACTACGCCCCGGCGCAACTCTCCGACACGATGAATATCTACATATACATGGAAGGTCGATGAAACCGGTGTAAGTTTGACCATGGTGCGTGGGTGTGCATGGGCATTCGCCTCCTCGAACTACCATATATTTTTGCTCAAAAATTTGAAATTCCCTTACTTCTACACATCAATTTGCATTACTATGTCATATATTTTTTGCTCCAAATAAAACTAACAAAGAACATTTTGTTACGCATATAGATAAGTAGATAATCTTGTCGGACAATCTCGTGATCCGAATGCATTGCATACGCAAAGATTTCTAAAACATCCAAATTAATGGTACCAAAGCAAAGCCAGCCTATAAAAACTATTAATGGATAGTTGGTAAAACCGTATTAATGGACGGCTAAAACTGTAATAATGGATGGGTTCGGGGCATGGACTTTGTCGCTGCCAAATTTCAACAACTATAATAAGATCTCGTTTTTGACCGATCGCAGGGGAGTCCCCTACCTATATTTTTTGTATTTTCAATTAAATGAAAGAATGGCGTAGGTTTAACAGTTACAAGGCATCTAGGCCCAAAAATAAAGGAAAAGGAAAGAAAAACAGTATTTACACATGAAACTGATCTCTCCGTGCATTGAGTAGAAGGAGTCTCGCCCCTTGGCCTTGATGCAAACCGGGCCACTGGGCACATTTTAACCGAAAACCAAAACCGAGCCGAACCGCACCGAAACCAACCGAATGTCGGTTTTTCGGTTTTTCGGGCGGCCGTTTTCAGATCCAAGAAAACCGACAAATCGGCTCGGTGCTCGGTTTCACCTCAAAACCGAACCAAGACCGAAAGCAAAACCGAGAAACTACGACAACAACCGAACGACTGGCCCACCGTAGCGAACCACGACGCGGCAAGGCCCACTGAGAGGCCCAAATTCGCCGCCCCAACAACACACCGCCCATACCAAGCACCCAGCAAGGCCGGCCCGACCGCCCCCCACTCTCCTCCTCCCCCCTCAACCCGAGACCTCACTGCTGGCCACGCTCACCTAACCTAACCCCTAGCCGCCCCGAGCGCCGAGCAGCGGTCGCGGCGCGCGTAACGGTGGCCCGGTGGCGGTGCGGGCAGACCGCCGCATGGGCAACTACCACCGCATGGATCTCGCGCGCCTACCACCGCATGCAACTACCCACCGCAAGGATCCGTGACCCGTGAGCCCGCGGAGCGCCAGCGTGCGCCGCGGCGGCGGCACGGGATCTCGCGCGGCCGAGCCGCTATTTTTGTGGTGGAGGCGCATGGTTTTCCCGCCGGCCGCGCTGCTATTCTTGGGTGGAGGCGCATGGAGCTCCCCCCGCATCTCGCCGCCGTGCGTGGATGTCCCGATTTTGACTTCTCTTTCTCTCGCTGGACTTCAATCCGATTCCTTCCTCATGAATTTTGGTCGGTTCGGTTTTTATCGAAAACCGAAAAAAAACCGAAATCAAAGTTGTCGGGCCGCTTTTGGCAAACCGACGATGCTCATTTCTCGAAAACCGAAGTTTGGGAAACCGAATAAACCGAACCGAAATGTCGGTTTAAACCGAACGCCTCAGTCGACAAAAACCAGTCAAGCTCAGCCCTAAAATGATTCTTCCATCTATTGAAATTACACCGCTTCATTGTCAAACACTTGTCGATTTCTTTGTCACCAAATAATCCAACATGCCGCTATGGTAATTTCCCTAAAAAATTTTGCTACCAAAGGTAGCTCTTGCTTCTAAGATCATGTCCGCTGGTGGTAACCTGGGTGTTCCATATAATCCCCACTACATTCCAAAGATTGGGCACCGAATGGACAAGTAAAAAACAGATGGAAGGCGCCTCTTCTATACCGCATTGCATAGGGGACACGAGTAATCATCTAGATGCATGTTCTTTTCTCCTTAGTGTTTCTCGGGTTGGGAGTCCGTCCCCCGATGAGCAGCCAAAATGAAAACTTATGTTTCCCAAGATTACAGGAAGACCTGTGAGCCATTTGAATAGGGGGAGAGGCAAGAATGTGTTCTCTTAGATGATGATATCCTTTTTACGGGGCCGTAGGGCCGAGCCCCCAAGAGTAGGTCCACGTATCATGGGCGCCCTTCAAGATCCGAACCATTTATGATATCAACCATTTGTCAGAAGTTGGGAAGCAAATTTTGAGTTGATAGAGGTAAGATGAAATTTCTTTCCTCATTCCTTCTAGGAAGAACCGAGTGGAGCATTTTAGTTTCTTTTGCATATGAGAACAATCGGGAAGGCCAAAGAGAAACTTTGATCACATTCAAAGCCAGGTCGAAACCAAGGCCATTGTTGGCGTTTGTTAACGCAAACATAGGTATATAACCGCAGCGTCGGATACCATTGTAGCTTTCACCCAAGAGTATTCCTAGGTATCGATTTATCCTCGTGGGAAGCAATGGCTAAAGAGGTTGATAGCTAATGGTCATGTATCTCGCTTAACCAACAAACCAACTAAACTATTGTGGGGGTAAACGGTAGAACATGAGTTTTGGGTAAATGACACAATGTGAGAACATCATAAAAGATAGCAGAGTAGAATAAGCTAAGCTAGAGGTCAACGGAAAGGTCAAGATTCCTATTTCCTTCTCCATTGTTGTGGTTCTATTCTAGTTCATATCAAAGCGGGATAACTAAGCATAGGTCAAACATAGCTTAACACATCTTGGCACTGAGCAAATGAACCTTTTCCGATTCTTGAAAAGACTGAAACGGTAATCGGGTCGTCGCCAAAAGCTCTACGAAAAAACCAACCAGCACGTGGGTGGAATACGAAGGTCCGGTCTGAGCCGCCACCTCCGGCTACCACAACTATTCAAGGTTGGGCACAATTCAAACCCTAGCCTAGACACCACGCCTATGCTAGTGATTACTACTCTAGCCACATATGATAACTAGAGCATTCTGGCCTAACGGAGATCCCATGCCAAAAATATAAACACTACACTTAACCTTGATTAGCTAAACTACTAAGGCATAAACTAAATAACCATAAAGACATTTCAAGAATTAGAGAAGATAAATATATTGAAAGTGCTAGAGTCTTACAAAAGAACGATACAAGATCATACCGATCCTCCGAGGACTCCTCCTGAACTTGAGCATCTCTCCCTAACTCCCAACTACAGACTAATTCTACAATGTTACATCTTGGAATATGGTGGTGTTGCTCCTTGGTGGTCTCTTTGTGAGAAGGGAGAGGCCTCCTTTTATAGGTGTAGAGGAGGGGGGTCATGTGGAAAAAATGCCTCCCCACTTGGAAGGTACAAAAACCGACCTCAAACCGACGCCAAGATACATTGAACCTGGCAAAGCACCCATGGAACCGTCATTGCAACGTCGGTGGAGGCTGCCTCGCCAAAATTAACCGCCACACAGCGCAGCCCCGCCGACCCACTTCCTCCGTACGACTGGGCCGGATCCTCCCGCGACCTCCTTTCGTAGGTGGGCTCGGGCCGGCCCTAATCCGTAGTTTAGGGTGCTTTTGGTCCATCTCGTTCCCGACTTGGGCCTCTTGTGTTGCACTTATTAGCTGGCGTTTTCTCCTGGCGCGCTTTTTGCTGCACTTTGGATATTCTCACTTGATTCCATGTATTTGTCCCGCAAAATATATTTCTCTGAATACAAGTGCAACTTGGTCAATAGTAAAGGTATATGTGCTAGTTTTCCTCGAAAAAAGAGATACAAGTTGGCGGTAAAAATGGTCGATAACGACCGCCAACAGCCATCGAGTCTCCCTCCTCGCTTGGTCGGCTCCTTGCAAAGAGATGAAAGTTCTCAAAGAGCTTGAGGATGTCCTTCCACCAGAAAGACCCGATGGGTGATCTATTTTGGGGTGGAGTCTGGTGGTTGTCGTAGAATTTTGACCATGTCAAGTTGACCCAAGGTACATCCTTTTGTTTAGAATTTGTCCATATATTTTAGCAAAGAATGCATCATTCTCGAGCCTTGATGTCAATGATGCCAAGACCACCCTCCGCTTTATCTTTGTAGGCAATTTCCCAAGCAACTAGGTAGGTGCCTTTTCCCTCGCTGACATCACCTTTGCTCTAGAGGCAATACATTCCGTAAGTGTCAACCTCGCTTGATGAACTGTGGAGGGAACTTGGAGGCAAGACATGTAGAAAGTTGGCATGGCGTAGAGAACCGAATTTACTACAAGGAGCCTACCATGGTAGGAGAGGAATTTGCTTACCCCCCGTGATTCTTCTCTCAATCCTATTTGCATAGGAGAAAACTCTTCAATAGTGGGTTTAGTTGTTCCAAGGGGGGGAGGCCCAAATAAGTGAAGGATAGCTTGCCAACTAGGCATCCAAAGATGTCAGCCAATTTAGTTGCTCTTTCATTGGTCATGTTGATGGGTATCAGAGAAGATTTCCCCAAAATTCACATGAAGACCGTGAGGCATTTGAGAATGGTATCAAGAGTTCTTTCAGATATAGGAGAGTGTTGGGGTCACCGGCAGATAAGAAGTGTGTCATCAGCATATTGGGTGATTGGGTAGAGCCACCAAAATCATCACTTAGTGGGTGCTTGATCTCTCCATCTAGCTAGGCTTTGTTCACTGTGGACTGCAGTAAGATCTGCCACAAGCACAAAAAGTAGGGGGAGGGTCACCTTGCCTCACTCCTCCGAGGCAATTGAAGCTTTTACCAGGATCCCATTCCAGCAGCACAGATGAGCTAGCGTAAACTTAGGATGTTTCTAATCCAATTTATCCATTTATCCGGGAATCCCTTGTGCTTGAGAACTTCAAAGATCGATTGTGCTCAATCTTGTCAAATGCCTTTTCAAAATCAAGTTTCAAGATTACTACCTCCCTTTGATTTGTGGCATAGATGCAAGAATTGAAAGGACCAAGCTAAAACAGTCTTGGATAGTTCTCCCACTTATAAAGCCATACCGATTTTCATGGACCAATCGACATATCACCGTTTGCAGCTGAGGAAAGAATTTTGGTGATGCTCTTGAGGGAGTAGTTTAAGAGAGAGATGTGCCTATAATCATTCACAAATACCGGGTTCTCTTTCTTGGGGATCAGGGCAATAACTCGAGCTATTAATGCTTTGAATGTTGATGTTATCGAACTGAAATCTTTTAGAGTCCGTAAAATCAACCTTGATGATATCCCCAAAAGATTTTTTGATGAATAAGCCATTGAAGCCATCTGGTCCTGGAGCATGGCTATTAGGTAGGTTCTTTATAGCGCTGTCAATCTCCTCTGGTCTGAAATCAGATGCAAGGCTTTCTAGGCCATAATGAGTCAACAGAGATTCTAAATTAAAAGGATACAGTAAAAGTGAAGTGTGTGCACCCTAGTCTTTCTTTTGAAGGCAGCAGCAGATGTGTGCCTTTGTGCATGGTCGAGATTGGAATTCCAGCTGAATTATTGATGCTGACTATGAAGTTTTTTTTTGTGAAGGATGGAAGCCATAGTATGAAAAAAGCTGAGTTTTCATCCCCTAGGGTGACCCATCTCACAAAGATTTCTTTTGATTCCAAGATTTTTTTCTCAGATAAATCAGCAAGATGTTTTTTGACCAAAGGACCCAAATCTTGATTCCAAGAGAGAGACACCTTTGTTCTTCCAGGCCATCAAGAAGCATGAGGACCCAATTGCAATTATAGATCAGCTTGTTCAGGTTGAGAGATTCTTACCCACTTTTTAAGGCCACATCTTACCTATTTCAATCTAGAGGACAAGTTTAGTGTAGCATTGGCATAAAAGGTGAATTGTGCCAATGAAGAGCAACAAGATCAAGGAACCTGTGGTGATCAATCCAAAGAGTTTTCAAACCTGAACATTTTTGCTTTGGGGTATGTTGCTGCCAAAAATAAAGAACATAAGGGACATGATCTGAGATTGGTCTTGACAAGGTTTGCAACATAGGTGGATGGATAGGATAGTGCCCTAATCGGCCAGGTTGTAGAATCCAATCTAGCTTTATAAGAAGAGGGTCATCCCGCATATTACTCCAAGTAAAATTCAACTCCACTGAATGGGTAATCAATAAGATCCAGGTCCGAAATTAATTCATTGAACATGTTCATTTCAGAGATATCTCCTCCAAATTTTATTCCCTCAAGCTGTGGCTTCAGAAGGTTGAAGTCTCCTCCTATGATCCATTCCTCAAAGTCGTCGCTATCAAAATTCATAAACCAGGTTATAAAAGCCCTGCTTTTTTTTTGTGACCTGCAGTGGACCATAAACATTGGTGACATGATAAGAGTTATTGCTGGTAAGTTTGTAGGTGAATTTGATGGTAATAGCATAACAATTGCATTTGAATTACGCTGCCATCGAAAGTGCTATCGCTCCAGATGGTGATCAACCCACTATAAGCAACCAACCCCACGCTTGAATGCAAATTTGTCCGTGTGTTCACAAAAAAATTTTGATGTAAAAAGAGTCAAAACTCTTTAGTTTCCCTGTAAACAAACTATTTGACATGTACTTTAAATTTTGTCCTTGATAGCATTCCACTTGTCTTGGGAATTAATTCCTCTAATATTCCAAAAAGGATCTTAGTCCGACGGTTTTGATCCATAAAAACACCAGATGTGATGGGAGAAAAGCTCGTGCATCCAAATGTCTAAGAAACACTTAGGGAGAAAAGTGTTGAGTACAAAGCCGTAGTTGTATGTTAATGGCAAATTTTGAATCATCAACGCAAAGGCAAAACCGTAAACAACATCAACATAAGCAAACCCAGGATATATATTAACTAGCAAGATAAAAGAGGTCTTAGAGTGCCAGGATAGATGTGACACCGCATCCACACATTAAAAAAGTAAAGTTTGATCATCCAAGATGTGCATCGGGATTAGGAAAAAAGCTAGTAAAAGGAAACATAGCCATAGAGATCGTGGTGTATGGGGTGCCTTGCTTCATTTTATTCATCAAGATCATCTTGAGCTAAGAGGGCAGCTGAGACACTCTCGTAATGAAGCAGGAATCCAGTCCCTATACCCTCAAGCACTTTGAGAGGGAGGTATGGGCCGGATCAACACTTGGAGCAGAATCATGGCTAGGGGATGGGTTCCTCTTCTTCTCTTCCATGGGCAATCTGGTTGTCTCAGCTTCCCTCCCGCAGCTACAGCATTCTTGAAACCTTTCTTCTTATTGAGAGCATGTTGCTATGCCCGCAGTAAGCTGTCATCAAGCTTCTCTCGACTTTCATGGTCTTCCTCTTCTTGGTAGGAGTCTTGAAAACATCCGGGGTGTCTTCAATGATCAGGGAGGTCATCCTCTCCATCTACTTCCATTGGTGCAGCCTTCACATCTTCCACACTAGCAGCCTTCTCTTGGGCATAGAGAGCTAAAGCTTTCTCAGCCTTCATTCACCATCACAAAGTTCGTGTGGCTTCATCATCATCACTTTCATCGACATCGCAGTTCGGAGAGATGTTGCGTAGGGCATCACCATCCAACGTGTGGGCAAAAGATTGAAGCCTAAAAATAAAGGGAGATGAGTGTCACCGATGTGATTGGGCACAGGTGTTTTCATAATCAATATCCATGCACCGCTAAGACTATGAATGAAATATGTGAAGGATTAGATGGAATAGAGAAAGATACCGACCGAGAAGTGATGGAACAACAAGAATCGTGGGTCATCACGACTCTTGGGGAAGCAGTCCAATAATCATAGATCTCACAAAAACCACGGGGAGCGAGGGTTCACCCCGCCATCCAAGCCGAGAATGTGGATCGAGCAACAAAGACCAAAGAAGTTGTTCACATGAGTTGTGTGGAGCATCAAGTGGCCTAAGGGAATGTGGATGTTGAGCACCGTAGGTGCAATGTGTTGCTCCCAACGATCTTCATCAACAGCAATATTGTCATTATCATTCATCCGCCATCCCGACTCCACCAGCCCTCGCGTTGGAACCCCCGTGAGTGAATGCGCATCCAAACAGGGAGATAGGACCCATCCAAAGGAGCCGAGCCGGAGCTGGACTAGATGGGTCCAAAGGCTGCATATCCATCTTCATCTCCGAGCTCGGGAATGCCTTTACGCTTTGAGGATACAACAGGCAACTCGTGATTTGCCTCCTGCTCGTGTGCCGGCGTTTGAGCTTGAGGGAGGTAGGGAGCTTATGTCATCATTCGTGCATACCAACAACCACACGGGGGTTCTCCGCTCATACCACTGAGCATGATACCAAGGCCGAGACCGCTTCTGCAATGGCATGAGAAGATTTGAGATCGCAGCCACGCTTCACGACGAGATCCGTGGCTCGCATTGGTGGCCTCATCATGCTTGATCACAGAGAGTGCATAGTTTCCAAAGCGAAAAGACCGACTCAAGAACCTTTTTCATCAATCGGATTGGCAAATCTCACATACGCCTCACCAAGTGCACAAGGTTGATTTCCCTCGGCCGATACGGACCTATGGATTTCTTCAAAGAAGGTGCCAGCTCGGGCGACCAAGTGCTTGGAAGTCTTCCTTCCCCTTATACACCGGTGGATCGAGCTTCACGATCGCTAGATCTTCATTACATTTCACGAAAGCGCCGTGAGATGTAGACCTCGTGACGGAGTTCTCCGCTGGGCTCCCCTCCCGCTCATCGATTCGGCCGCCAGTGAAGAAGCGCGTGGTCGCACTCCCAGCCGCCATATGGGCGGGTTTTCTCGGAGGGTGGGGGCTTTATCAGAGAGCTTGGGATCGCCAGGTGGAGACGAGGTGATCCTGGGCTGATGTTGGGTGTATTTATGGGAGGGGGCTTACTCTTCCCATTCCAGCCTTCCAAACTTGGGCTCTTGACGGGCCTGAAAATCCGGGCGCTTCCAAAACGAGAGAAGCAATCTCAGGGCCCGATGTCCATATAATTGAAACACGATCGGCACCTCGACTTTTGAGGAGCAATCTTTTCCTAATATGGCCTGTGCCCAAGTAATACCAGCAAGCAGGCCCGTAATCAATCAAAGGTGGCCATTTGTTGGCTGGGCGCCGATGTTCGATTTCGAATTTGAATTTGAAGGAGGAGCCTCAACGTACACGCTAAGTTAGCGCACTGCATTGCCGTGATCAGCAAATGTGGATTGATTAATTTCGGGATCCAAATAAGAACACGGCGAAGCTGATTTTTTAGGGCCGCTTAGGAGGAGGAGAAGGATTGAGGAGTGTGGATTTTGTTCATCGAGAAAAGTTAGCCGAGAAAAAACAAAAGTTCTTTTTTGATGTGTTACGAACTGCATCACAGAACTTTTCGGAGAAATCTGGAGTCCAAGATGCAGCTTCCTCCTTGCTCCAAGAATCAAATTCACGACGCCAATTGGGGCCTCCATTTCCCCGCAGGGGAAAAAGAAGAGGACAAAGGATTCACGAGAAATTCCTAAGTTTGTAAATCATGAATCCAATTTCTTTGCAAGAGGCAAAAAATCCAAAGGTTCGATCCGATAAAGAGAAAACACAGAATTCTTTGTCAATCCCCCGATGCATGATTGAGGATGATGCCAACCGAATCCTCATTGAGGCGGATCTTGATCGACCAAAGCTCACAACAAGTTTGAAGGAGAGGAGATCGGGGAGGAGGGGAACCGACCGCCTACCAAAACGTTGAAGGGCTAGATTGGAGAAGGTGACCCCAGGCCAAAGCAGAGAACGCTGAGGCCGCCATGGAGGGCGGCGAGGATCAGCAGCAGCCATCACGGGCGTGTGGACGCGGGCGTGGCGCCGAAGTCGCCGAGAGAGCCGCCCGAGGGAGCCAGAGAGCCATGAAAAACTTTATTCTATTGTTAGCCTAGCCTCGCCAATAAGATCTCGTTTGGCATAGCTTTTAAAAATAGCTCTAGCCCTTGCTGCAATGCGCAGAGAAGAGCTGACAAAGTAAAAAGATAATGATTTTATTGGTTCCTAGTCTATTTTGAGGAAAGATAAAAGTTCTTTACTATAAGGCACAGAGGAGCCGAGCCACAGCACTTACTAAAGCAGGTGTGACTCTAAATAGATAGTTGTGTGACATGTTTTGCCTGTTCAAGGTTTCAGCAATGTAATGACTGATGGCTCCAGATTTCAGTGCCTCACCAGCAACTGAGTTCGAGACTATGGTCTGCGGGCATGTTTGGGACAGCTTAAAATTGATCTGCGGCCGGTCCACACGAGATTAAGAAAATATGGCTAAACAGACTCTGGCACGGATGATTCTTTTTTCACCGCACAAGACATAAGGATTACGAGACTGAACTAGCACCACGTTTTGTTTATCGCGGGTTGGAGGCCAAGGCCGCCATGCTGCTCCCGCGTGGTATTCCATGTCGCTGTCCCAAACTCGTCTTATACCCCAGATATTTGGATTCAGCATATATACCCACATATACTGGAATGTCTTGTAAAGAACTGTCATAAAACCAATTATGACCATCATCCCGGATGGTACACAAAATTGCTACTCAGGAGTAAGAACTGAGGACAAAGAATGCCAAAACTGTGAACTAGAAATAACAAAGTGAGATTCGGTTAGGCCAGCGTTTACAACACTTACAAAGATATACCACCTCCCCTATATTGCTAATCCATGTGTGTATTCGACAAATATGATTGAGTTTCTGGTCATATGTTACAGGTGTTAACTGAACAAAACTTCCTTCCAGCCCCAGGCAAGAATCTATAAACGCAATGCAGAGTGATCAGCTCAGTGTATTTTGCATCAAACAAAATTCCATGCAAGTTCTGATCTATCCCCAGACAAAATTTTTTTAGACCTGGGAGTAGAATATTTCTGAAATTTACAGATTCCTGTACTCACAGTAGTGCACCAAAATCTCCACAAGAGCATCGTCCATCTTGAACTTGTGAAGCCGTTTACCGTCCCTGACAATTTCAATCTCTGTTCACGAGCAACTAAAAAATTTAATAGAGCTGTGGCAGTCCCTGCACATGGTAATGTTCTTTGTGACGCGAACTGTTGCACCTGGAGGTGTTTCTCTGATCAGCCCCAGTGCAACAGCTAACCTCTCACCGTGGTGTTTTACTGAACCTACAGGAGGCTTCTCATCATCCTCGCTGTCAGATAACTCAGCGTTCTGGTATGGTTCAAACCCAATGGTCTTAGCTTTCTCAAGCAAATTCTCCAGCAGTTGATACAACTCATCACTCAGTTCGTGAGTCTTATCGCTCGTCGGAAGAAATAGACCTTGTCTTTGATTGTAATCCAGCTGGTGGTCCCTAAGAATCCCAAGATCTTCCTGTTTCATCAGCTTCCCCGCACTCTAGCCACATCATGCCATTTCCCATTAGAAATGGCCATGTTCAACAGTAAAGACATAGGTTTCAACCTTTTTGGCTTGAGCTCAAGCAGCTCCATCAGCTGCATAGAAGGCAAGCTCCATGTTTCCATGGCTCGCATCCAGCAAACCAAACTAGACCAGATGGCTTCATTTGGTTCAAACCCCCGTCCTTTGATGAAGGAAAATGCACATCCAATCGCCTGCCACACAAACATGTCGATCATGCACCCATAGTGATCCACAACAGGCTCTATTTTGTACTCTTCCTTCATCATGTTGAAGTAGTGTTCGGCCTTTCTAACTAAAAAACCAGCATAGCTGCAGGCTGAAAAGCACACCTCAAAACGTGATTTCATTTGGTTTCACTCCAGCAAAATCTCATGTCCTCAAAGAGTTGTATAGCTTCCCTGGGCCATGCTATGCTGTGAGTACCCTGAGATCATAGAAGTCCATGAGACAAGAGTCCGTGTCGACATCTCGACAAAGGCTTTAGTTGCATCTTCAATGCAACCAATAATTTGTTATAATATGTTTACCAGTGCGCTGTTCACCACGACATCTGACAGAAACCAGTCTTTAAAGCCTGTGCATGGATTTGCCTACCCTGCTCTAAGGCCATCATGACACTGCAGGCAGACAGGATGCTTGAGAAGGTACAAACAAGTCAGGCTTCAAACGGAGACCTCTTGAGGTTACGGAAAAATCTTGAGTGCCTCAAAACCTCTAGAACGCAGCATGAAGATCATCCTATTGTCTCCATGATCTGAGCGCAGTCGAGATCATGGCATTCCACGTGATAATACTGACATCATCCATCCCTTCAAACAACCGCATGGCCTCCCTCAGTTTCACCCTTTCAAATAGAGGTACATCGCCGAAGTTGTTTACTGGAATGTTTGCTTTGACACCCAATTTTGAAGCACAAGGCTTTGACTTGCTTGCCTAGTTTAAGATCTAGTCTTGTACCACACAAGCTCATGACACTCGTCAAGGTAAACTCATTGGGAATCACTCCATCCATAAGCATATCAAGGAACAGAGTCAGTCCAAGCTCGTGTAGTTCTCGCCTTCAGCACAGACAGATATCATTGTCGCCCATGTGATGACATTCTTGTCAGGGACCATCTTGAAGGCCCTCATGGCAGATTCCAAAACTCCCAGACTTGGTACTACAATCGACAGAGCGAGTTCCCTATGCTCGTTAAGCGGACAGCGTCATACTTAATCGTGTATCCATGAACCTGCTTGCCCAGGTCAGCGTTGTTTGAAGCAGAGCATGCATTCAACATGGCGCCCAGCTGCAAATGAGAAGGATACCTCCTGGCCTCCAGCATCTCGACGAACACCTCGAGTGCCTCTACCAGCTGAGAGTTCAGAGTGTAGCCTGTGATGAGCGCGGTCCACGTCACGACTATTCTTGTCAGGCATTTGGTCGAACAGGCTGCGCGCGTCCTCGGCTCGCGCACCGCATGTACGCATTGACGAGATGTGGCGACGAACATGTCCGCGCTGTCCGCGTCTCTCACCATGTGCCCGTGCAAAGGCCCCGGCGCCGCCGAGGCTACCGGTCTCGACGCACCCGTGCAGCAGCGGCACGTACATCGCCGACCGCACCGTCTTCCCCTTCCCGGAGCATGTCCATTGCTTCCCCAAATGTCGAGAGGCCGCAGCGGCGTTTCCATGGTGCCGCCGTTCTGCGCTGCCTGGACGCTCCTGCCATTCCAGTTGCTCTGCAAAGTTGGAGTAAATGGTGAGCCAATCGATAGTACAACCGACTGTTGTGCAAATACAGTCGAACGAAACAGAGATGGGTTCTTGATTTGATGCGAGGTGAGAAAAAGGGACGAAGAGAAGATAAAAGGGATCTGGTTACCTTATCGGCAGCGGCGGTGACGGAGCTCGGTGGTGGCCTCTGGAGTCAGCCCGCTGGCAGCCGGGAAGCCTCGAGGCGGCGACGGGAACGGCGACGGAGGGCACGGGAGGCCATTTGGCGCGTCAGAGGGGAGGATGAAGCGAGGAGAGCAACAGCGGCAGCTGCGGTGGAGGATGGCTTTGTGGTGGAGACGAGGACAGAGCAGAGTGAAGGGGATAGAAAGCGGTATCAGTGAGTGTGGGTGGGGAACAGGTTTTATACTCTGCCTGCTGAAACTCAGCGAGACCGCTCGTTGTCCTATCTGACGGCGCCGCAGATCCTGACTCTAATGGTGAAAAAGATTTCAAATTCAAAAATCTAAAAATTATCGCGATAATCAAGTTAAATAGCTTTGCTATGCATTTATGTGAAGCCAATCGAGCAACATCAAACCTGAGCTCGCTTTAGTATACGTGAATTGAAGTGTTTGAAAGTAGCTGCCTTTACGGGCTCGTTTTAATTTATACCGAAGCGGTTTTAATTTATACCGGCTTCAAAACCGGCAGTATAAATTAAAATACCGCTTCTAAGTAAAACCCGGATTTTTACCGATGAATCGGAAAATTTGAAATTCATTTGAATGCCCAAAACCAAACCGACCGGTAGACTGCCGGTCTAAGCACGGTAACCGGTCCGAAATCCGAAAATCGTGACCCCGGGCGGCTTGGTTCAACTGGGTCGCAAAACCCCTGGTGGGAAAAAACGGCGAAATGAACCGATTCTCTTAAAATTCATATATCATCCTATTGTTATAAAAATAATAATGAAAGAACAAAAATACTCCTATCCATCTTAAAATTATAAGTGCTGCTTTTTGACATTTCTAAATATATTATTTTAGTGTGCACTTTAGATATGCTCTTAGATACTAATCTATTTAGAAGTTTCAAAATATCTATAATTTGGAACAAAGGGGAGATAGATATTAAACTTAGGCATAGAATATATATCTAAAGATCTCTCTTTATTTTTAAAAAGGGTCTACAAACAGAATTGCTATTCATCATGAAAGTACTACTAAGCTTTTCAATCCATGAACTCGGATTGCTAATTTCTGATTTTGATGATCACTAGTTCTCATGTTTTACACAGCACACAGCAAAAAAAACTTGTGCACCTAACTGCTGGTGCTTTATCCAATCCCTAATGACGTCATCAGCAAGATTCACCTCAGCATCTTTACCACTGTATTTTCACCCCATCTACTACGTGCTCTCTTGCCCTAACCTGTCCTCATCGAGCTCTGCCTCATGTGTAACTAGTGTAGTGAGGCCTCACTCACCCTATAGCCATCCGCCGGTGATAACCTAAAATGCATTATGTAGGGCCTCAAACAATATATCATCATGCGCACGTCATAATCTTGTTTGCCACAGTACAAGCTATATATGGTTAAACTTTGTTCTCAACCTCGCATGGTCTGGACCACAACACAAATAAGTTTTGACCAACACTTGTGTTGATTTTTACACATTGCAGTAGGACCTGCCTGATTTAGCCTTAACTATAACATGTGTGTAAAACCTCTTGATATTTAGGCACACCCGACTTGACCAAATCTCTTGGTAGTACATGAGTCCAACTCATGGGAAGATCTTTTGTAGCTATCCCCTTCTCTCTTTCTTTACTTGACCATGACTAGATCCATAGATCTCTTATTATAGAGCTTTTCTCAAGTCCAAACACACACGGGTACTTTAAACACAGATGTTTGCATCAAATTTCATTGAAAGATTGAGTTCCAAACAACAAAAGCAGTTTGCATGAGGTTCCAATGATGCATGTTGTCGCTCAGTCACGCAAAATCACTTTTCTTAGTGAGCTGACTCAAACTATGTAGCCACTTTCCTTACACCTTTGGGTCAGCGACTTTGGTGAGTCCACTTTAAAGATCTAGTTGAATCATTTGTCTCCAATTGGTTGAACCTTTTTGATTCCATGGCCTTCCACCTTCGCTGCCCAGACGCTGTTGTGGGTAGCTTACCGTAGCACGAGTGTTGGAGATAGGTGCTCCTCGACCATGTAAGCGACAGCGATGGTAGGAACCATGGTGGCATGAGTAGCCCATGGAGTGTGTCACGCGTGGCTTGATTTGAGGCGCGATGGACCTCGTCAAGTAGGGTACCCACAATGGGTGACTCATGTGCTAGCAAATGCTTAGATTAGGGTTAGAGCTAGCAGCTACATCTCAGCTCGTACTGCAATGTGCTAGTGCGAGCTATCCATGCCCATGACACTGTGCTGGGAGAGAGAGAGAGGCTACACGCCTTGGCTTTGGTAGAGCCTTTCATATAGATCTTGAGAGTATTTGGCCCACCTCCTAGGTGGACTTAGCTAGCACTTTTTAAATTTCTAAAATTAATTAAGAGGTAAAGGGTGTAGGGAGAGTTTAATCTTGCTCTCTCTATTAATATCACGTGTTAAGACAAGCTCAAACGCATAGGCTCCAATAACACTTTTTACCACCTCCATACAGCTCTTCTTGTAGTAGTGCATCCTAGAGGGAGGGACTTGAGGTACTTCAAATCCTCTAGTCTCTATATAATTGTGGTTATGGGTGTGTGTTGTCCAAAAATATGTTAGGATTTGGCTATTATATTTATATGAGAAATGATCAGAACATTTATACTCACTCAGAAATAAGTTTATTGATGAAATTCTGGGTTTTACATTAAATATCAATCTAGTGAGTATTTCTAATTATGCATCCTAAACATCAATACTGCGTTAATATATATGTCTGCGAAAAGGTCCTATTGGCTAGAGAGGGTGTTGAGATAGCCTATTAAAAATTCTTGCAACAACTCTAAAGCAACTTGGATTAGTAAATAAGATGGCTAAGCTATTAAAAGCGATGCTACAAAGCTGTCTATACCCCAAAGCCGCAAG